>ML823399.1:57062-99584 GCA_009831015.1 Picea engelmannii
TTGTGTATGTGTATGATTGTTCATTTGTTCATTGCTTATTTACTCTGCAGTTATTGGATAATAATGCTTCATTGATATAACACTTGGATTATATGGTTAAATTGCTCTATTACTGATTCACCCCCCCTCTCAATAATCCAACAGTTGGTGCTTCCTTCTAGTTGGTGCTAGAGAAACCAGGGAGTTGGTGCTTCCTTCTAGTTGGTGCTAGAGAAAATAGAGAGTTGGTGCTCTCAGCAAGTTGCAGCTTGCAAAGATGAGGTTGTAGCCTCATTATGAGTTGGTGCTCATATGTATGATACTGTAAAGAATGTAACCAGTTCTTATCATATAAAAGAAAGAGAGGTTTTTACCCTGCATGGGTTTCCTCGGAAAATATATGTCTCTGTGTTTCTCATATATGTGACTGATGTTGAATGTGCCTGTGTTTATTTCTCTGCATTATTGTGATCATCATTCAATGTTTCTGCAAAGATTTTTTAAAATGAAGCATAATTGTTTAAGCTCAGTAACAATTGATTCACCCCCCCCCTCTCAGTTGTCCAACAAGATTTCCCCTGTAAACCCTGAAGTTGATGCATACTATGCGGGGGAGGTAACCAAAGTATTGCCTCCACCTTCATCGGGTCCACTATGATCCCTTGGTTGGAAACTATAAATCTCAAAAGGTGGCCTAAATTGACACAGAAGATGCATCTATGAGGGTTTAATCGAATACGATAATGGTGGCATATTTCAAACACTATTCGAATATGAACTGGATGATCAACCCTTTTATGAGAGTGAGCAGTGAGGTCATCCAAATAAGCCTCAACTATATGTTTGAGATCATGGAACGCAAAGGTCATAGCCCGTTGAAAAGTCGCTTTGATGTTTTTAAGGACAAAAGGCATTTTCCAGTATGGAAACATACTCGAAGGACAAATGAATGTCATCTTATGTTGATCTTCAGGTTTAATTTGGTTCTGATTGTAGCCTAACAATATACCCATAAAATAAAATATTTCACTCCCTTCACACTCATCAATGATCTGATCAATAAATGGTGTAGGGAAATTATATTTCAGACATGATTTATTCAGATCCCTGAAATCCATACACACACAGATGGTTCCTTTCTTCTTATCCCTGGGAACGGGATTGGATACCCATTCATTCAAGGGAACCGAGTAGATAAAGCCAACATTAAGTAGCTTCTCCACCTCTTCCTTAATGGTGGGGGCCTTCCTGGGATTCATAACTCTAAGTCGTTGTCAAAATGGCTTAGAATTCATATAAGCCTTGATTTATTGTTTGACAATACTAGGGTCTATCCCTAGCATTTATTCATATGACCAAGCAAACATGTCTCGAAATTCCTTCAAAATATCGGTGTAAATCTGAATTTGTTCAAGAGAGCAATCTGCACCGATATAAATGTTTTCAACCTTTCCAGGGGTTTGAGAGATGTTGATCACAACGGTAGGATATATATTCTCCATATTCCCTTTAGCATATATTCCATGTTTATCCAATGGAATCATAGTGTGACCAACAATCTCGGTCACGGAGAACCTAAACTCATCTCTTTTGACCCTTTCAAGCTCTAGGAGAAAATAATATCTATGGTGAAGGTCCTCCCAAGGCCTTTTAGGACCAGTCATGGCCTCTAAGATTGCTTCGTCTAAAGGAAAAGTGTCCTAGAGGAAATCATGTGATAATATCTAGGTCTGTAGTGGCTTCTTGGATAGCCTAATATGCAATCTCGACTTTAGACAATGGCATTTCCATTCTGATGTGTGAGTGACCTTCATATGATGCAATCAGAGAAGGGTCATTAAAATATGAAGCATGGAACGAGACATGCCTCAATGACGATGAGGATTCATCGGAAATGACATTAATATATGATATTGACACCAAGAAATTAAAGGTTTCCATCAAGGAAGGATACATTCTGACACCAATGTTCTCAATTGCCTTCTGAGAATTCTCGACAATGGGGACTGAGGGTCTCATTGATGTAGAGGAACTGGAGCATGAGAAATATCACTGATCGATCATCATAATCTTCCCTTCATGAGTAAATCATAAAACATGAAACATTGACAACATGACAGTTTTCATAGCATAAATGCAATTACACTCCAGTAAAAGATTGTAGTCAAGGGGTGCATCAACCACCTCGACCTCCACCTCCATGATTTTACCACCTAACTGGACTTGAAGAGCAGGGAGGATACCATGGGGTCTGAATGAATTCCCATCAAGAACAGTTAACATAGTCAAATACTGAGAAATATGGGGAGAGATAATGGATTTCCAACAAGACAGAGATATCACAAACGTTTGAATCACCTTCATCGATGATAGTACGCTTAATAGTAATATCCATGCATTCCACATGGATTTGAAAATCCACATGGTAAGGTAAGAAAGGTTGGACATCTGTGACATCGAACTTGATAACTTTCGAGCCACTCAAGTCAATATCCCCCAACGTAAATAAAAAGGAATTCCTTTGTGTTGGGCACATCTGGAGTACCTCCAAATATGACATTGCACATGGTGTTTGGCACAAATCTTTGATAATAGAGTAATTTTGGGCAGCTCTAGAATTCGTATTATGAGCAGAGCACTTGAGAAATCCTTTCTGAAAGTGAGGCATAGGGTCAAGCTTATCGATTTGAAAAGGTGTTTCGAGAGGGGGGGCTCAGTACCCAAAGTAGGTTATGGAGGACCATAATCACGAGTCCCAGTGGCTACGTTAATCTTAGATTGAACCATATTCACGCATTGATGGACACCATCGTGTGTCGGGGGATTTTGACCTCCACCCAATGCATTTCCAGTGTTCGAGATTCCTAAGCCATATTTTGGTTATGTGGAAACATATTAGTTAACACAACAGGATGTTGGGATATAATCCTTGAGGCTTCATCTATATTAGGGCATAAATGGGTAAGGTGGTCCTCTTTACACAACTTACATGGAAACTTCACCTTTCACTTTTCTTTCTTTCCCTCAGCATCATTGTTATCCATATTTTCATTATTCTAATTGTCCTTGTTCTTATTATTGTTGTTATTATTCCCACCCTTGTGGTTATTATTTCTACCTTTCATTTTATTCCCTCTGGGCTGATGGTTACCTTTCATGTTCATCGACTGCAGGAAATGTATTAGCGACCACTGGGCGGGAGGAGATGAAGTCATATCTTGTCCTACTGCAAACTGGTTGAGAGATAAATTTTTCATCTGATTCATCACCTGATTTGCAGACTTGGCATTTGTTGAGCCTATAATGCCGCCAACATGGGGTATAGGATTTTGTATTGGATCATTACTCAACCATGGTGCATCAAGAATAATTTCATTGAGTATCCCATATTGAGAATATAAAATATCTAATTGTTGGGCTTTAAATATGGCCTCTTTCTCAGTCGTTACCCCCGATGTAGAAACATCCTTTGAAATATATGGAAATAGGGACTTAAGGAACCACTCCAATAGAAAATATGGAGGAATGTTATATTTAATCAATCACTTTCTTCTATGCCACCCTTGAATGCGATTCGATATGTGGGTGGCTTTGTCCTAACGGAAATTTGATAAAATCTCAGTACCATCGTTGTAACGAACCGACAATTGAAAGTGGTTGATAAAAACTAAGGCCAACTCATGGAAAGTTTAGTATGTGCCCCATGGTAACTCGATGTACCATTTCATAGAAACCCCCATAAGGGTGCATTGAAACAATAACAAACAAACTGAGTCATCATTAAGAGATTTTGCCGAGCACCATAAGTGAAAATTAGTAACATGATCACCTAGATCCTCACCACTCTTACCCTCAAAATTTGGAATGTTTGAGGGAAGCTTGAAAGGAAGTGGGGGCCATGTCAAATCATGACACACAGGGTCGTTCATTAATCTCAACAGATATGGAAAATTCAATGTGGCCATAAAAGGGAGCCTTGGTTGTGACATATGAGACCATGCTCCCAGAAAAAACTGACTTTGAGAGACTACGGGTCGAGGAGGGTTCTGGTAGACACCATGGCCTTGCCTGGTAGGACAATATGACCCTCCTAATTGATTCATGAAAATTTGTAAAGGCGTCATCCCATATTGGAACACTTGTGAGGAAAAAAGTGTTATGATACAAATTACTCATGTGAGGATATACATTCCCCCCTAATGAATGAACTCCATGTGGGGGGTTACCCATATCAAAAAATTGATTCTCGCCTGATGTCATACTAGAGGTTAGAGGAGGATTTTCCATAATAAAAACATTTGTGGGAACATGCATTGTGGACGAAGGATAGATGAACAAGATATATGAAGTAGAAACACTACTCATTTGTCCATTCCATCCTTGAAAATTATAACTAGAATTGGGTCCGAAGGAAGGAGGATTCCAACCCCTTTCATAGGAAATGACTAAGGGATATGACCCCCACCAAATGGGAAGGGATTATAAGGAGGTGACATGCCCCTAATCCAAAACTAGTATTGACATTTGATGTCGAAATGGAGGATGAAATGTGTGAATTCATATTCATAATACCAAAAGAAAAAGGATTAGAGGCCAGAGGCATCTACTTAGCACTATAACTAGGAATCCTCATCAAAAAGGTTCCAGGGGGAATGGATATCAATGATTATGAATCATACTACTTGAAAATATATAAGGATTCATCCCCATGGACTGACCTAAGCTCATGGATAGGGTAGAGCTAGCTGAAGGAGTCGCAAGAATCCAAATAACCAATGATGAGGGAGTCTCGGGAACTCCACTAACCATAGCAGAGTTTGGAATTGAAGGGTTTCCTGACACACTCATATCTGAATTAGTACTCATGATGGGATGATTGTGAGCCTGAGCGGTGGAGATGTATGCACCATGTTTATTAATTTTATGCCTTTTAGGAGAAGGCTTCAATATCATACCAAATTGTGGTAATTGATTAGAGACCAAAGGGGAGGATGGTCTCGCTCCATGATGACTCAAAAATCGTGACACAAAGAAAAATACTAATTCCAACTAATATACAAAGAGCACAAGCCCCCCAGGGGGAAGCTCACTTGGCAAGTGTCATGATATGAAGTTCCATGAGGTTTCAAGTTCAACTCCCCCCGACTTATCTTATGTGTCGCATATGGAGAATCGTGGGCACACCTAGAGGTTATAGTGGTAGAATTTGGATAACACTACCATGTGTAACATGAGTACGTTCCCAACTAGTTGTCAATTCCGCCAAACATAAAAATATATATACAAAGAGAAAACTCCTAAATAAAACTAGAGGCAAATGCACTCAAACAAGAGAGGGTGGTTGAAAAGGGGCCTCTGAACTAAATAAGGTATGCCTCTCCTAGGAGAGGATTGAGACTCCCGAACAATAGAGCATGGGTAAAAGAGTCAATTATAAGGACCCTCATGGGCTTCACAGGGCAATCGGTCATACCCCTCCGAAGAGAAGATCCTCCATAAAGTATGTGTGTTGTTTGATCATTATGTGACTTAGGGTAGTTGAAGAATAACCCCTGCAAGTAACCTATGTGGATACCTAGGATAGGAAACTAAGGTCACTGTGGTACAACCAATTCTCAAGAGAATAGTCGCAGGTCAGGTCCACTATACCCCAAGAACCCCCAGATGCAAATAAAACCCCAAAAATATATGTGACGCTACGAAGGTATTAGAGGGATATCTATGCAACCTCTTTCTTAACTACGGTGTTAGTGGAGTCTCCCAAGAACACCAATTATACAATGGATTTCATCACTCCCTAGGCAAACACCTATGTTGAGTTTTGTAGCCTTGGAGAAGTTTACTCAAAAAATCCTATTCCAAGGCCCTAAATACTAAACTTGTTTGTGTACCCTAAAAGATAAAATATTTCTAATCAATTTTAATTACTGAGCGTTAATTTTAGTGGATTTTGTTTACTCGAGAGGTATGGTCATGAAACTAATGGTGTTATGACTCAACATACTAAAGAAGTGCATGTAAGAGCACTGTTAAGTACTAGTCTTGTTTTTCAAAAGAAATGGTATGCTTACAAATGTTGTGCACAAGATGCAGTCTCTTTCAATTTCAATGATAATGCAATCTTTCCTAAAATACCAAGACTAATGCAATCTAGACAAAAGTGAAAATCCTTCAAATCAAATGATTTTTTTTTGTATCTTCAATATAGGAAAATGAAAATGCAAAAACCATTTTTTTGTATTTTCAATATAAAGGAATGAAAATGAAAAATTAAACTAATAAACTCTAAAACAAACCCTACTACAAGCACAGGAAGACAAGCCAAGCAAGACACCAAGAAGCTAATACTCAGACTTAAATGCAAGGACTAAAAATGAGAAAAATAAAAAGAAACAAGTTTGCCAAAAAATCAACAATAACACAGCTTCCTATCACTCTGCAAGCACTCAAAAGACTAAACAGAGACCCAAGAATACTAAAAAACACTCAAAACCCACCCAACAAACACCAAACTGAACCTAAAAGGCTTAGAAAAAGATGTATGCCAATGTTCTGGGAATATAAGCATATGTATGCAGCCTAGACATAGACAGTCTGCGTATGTATGCGTCTATTCAGGTAAAACCCACATATGCCAAGAAAAACACTGACTAGGTAAGAATTAAGCCAAGCAACTCAAATATACAATAATGTACAAGTTGTTAAGCTACAGGTGACACATAAACTCAGGAAAATAGAGAGCAATAAAAGAGAAAAATCACCAACTAACCCCAAAAAAGGAGAATCCCCAACAAAGTCTCCAATTATGTTACGAGGAATAAATATCTATGGTTTGGGGTAGGACCACAACAGATGAAACAACACCATGAAATCAACTCAAATCTCAATTATGTTAGATAAATGGAAATACCAACAAAAGAAAGGCTAGAAGCCTACCTCTTCTGGACGTTCGTAGGAGACCACAATTGAGCTTACATTCCAATGCCTGATACCTACAAATTTTCCTCAACATCCAAGATACACAAGCATATGGAAAATGTATGAAATATTAGCATATAACTAACATAATCCATTAAAATGTATAGCAAATTTACCCATGGAAAATAATATAAACATTTTCAACATATAATTGGATGAGAAAAGAGTATTTCTATTAATATAATCAACATGAGTACATAGGTAACAACCTCTTGTATCAACAACTCGTTGAAACCGAGAAACTAAGTCCCTCCACCTGGGCCTTCACCACTTCAATCCTCTACAAGGAAATCTCACAAGTTCTAGGAGTAATTGGGTTCCTCTTTCTCAAGATAGGGAGAGCTTAGGGGATGAACATATGGAGAGTTCATACTTAAGGGATTAAGGGATGTAGACTCAAGGATGTAATATGAGGAAAAAGTTCTCCAGAGTGTACTTGCTCTCAAATTTTTTCTCCTCTTTCAAGGCTTGTATATGGATCAATTTATAGCCTCCAAAGGGAATTGAAGGGTTGAATCGAAGTGTTTCCAACATATGAAGGGCCAAGGATCATGGATCCCGTGACTTGGCATGGAAAATCTAAAATATTTTAATTTTGAGCACAAAACCCAATGTACGTGGGATGTAATGGATCAACCTATGTATACGCAAGTTGTATAACTGTAGCCCTCATATATGTACAAAATTTTGAATTTTTGAATTTTGACTAAGAAAAATGAGCAAACTGAGTCTGTAGAGGGAAAGGGCAGGCCACCAAAGCATGATGCATAGGGCGTGGCAAAAATTGCTATAACAAGCATCGAATAATAGAATTTGTTCCAGTTGCAATCTAGCTCTTGTAACAATATATCAATGTTGCAATGTAAGATGACCAATAACATGTAAACATCTAGTCCAATTTCCATCAAAATTTTGACATAATTGAATTGCAAAAAATGCAATAGAATGACACTGCAATGCTAACAGTATCAAGTAAACACATTCGAATCTGTTATCGCATATATTGTAGTTTGGGGAAATCCCAACCCAAGCGATAAGTATTTGACACAACTGGGGACACCTATCATTGTCACCCTAATAGATATCCCCCTCTATTTGGTGAAGGACAAGTCCAACACAAGGGAGGATTCATGCTGACCCTAGGGGGATTTCAAGGGGAGAAGCAAGGAGCTAGAAGAGTACCCCTATAGTTCAAGGTCCAAGATGACTTAAGGCTTGAGAAGGGATTCATTGGTTTTGGTAAATTGTTGCAAAGGTTGTGTACCGACAAAACAGTGTTAGACAAACCAAAACAAGACCAAATATAATGGTATAAGCCTCAAAACAAGTGGGGAATCATCAAGAAACCTTGTTGTCCCAAAATTGCAGCAATGAATAAATTTATATCATCTTGACAATAGTTATATTAGTGGAAAATTACATCATCTAATCATCATATGATATTGGATAAATTAGGATGCACTTAGAGATAATATTCCAATGCTTAAAATAATGAATTAGATGACAAATGCGGGTTGTAAGAAAGTGTTATCAACAAATAATTGTAACATCCATATGGATGTTGTAGAAAAAATTTGCAACAACAACAACTTTTAACCAACAAAATCAGCAAGTTACCCCATCAATAGCCCTTAACAAGTAGATCAATTTTCACTGATTACATGCCAATTTCAGTGGTCAAAAGTGAAAGAAACTTGTTGAGAAAGAGAGTTTTACTGCAACCCTAATGGTTGTATCTTAATGTCTATTACAAAAACACAATCACTTAGCCAATCAATACGCCCTTTAAGGACAAGAGATCCAATAGCATATAGAAATTAAATCCAACTTGAACAATCTTAATATCTCAAATTGCACGTTTATCAATGCAACAATATTCAATCCCCAATGCATTTAGTGTCTTATCTATTGGGTAATGAAGTCTCTTTCTTGAAAAACTTCCTAGCCAAGAAGGAGAATAAAACATTTTCTCAAGAATTAAACCCTTATAATACCCAATAAAGCACAAAATCTCCAAATGGTCTAGCTTAGAAATCAAAGTTAAGCTAAGGTTTATTACTCTTCTACGGGTGTAAACCCTTTTACTCCGTAGAGAAAACAAACGCTAGCAAGGTTTTTCTACAAGGGTGTAAACCCTCTTAATCCTTGTAGTAATCTTTAAGCCTTTTCAATAGCAATATAATAAAATTCCTTGATGGAGGGTGTATGCCCTTATACTCCTCCAAGTGTTTGATAGTATAACCTTGAAAGTAAGAAGAAAGACACAAAATTGCATAAATTTCTTACATAATCCAAGAGATAGCATGCAAAACCCTTACTTTATCAATAAATTCCAACAATTTTCCAAGAAGAAGCATCCAAGAGAAGTTTTTGTCCTTTATTCCACCAATAGACAATTGTATCATCCATAATGACAAGAAAACAAGAGATAGTGAATTTTATAAAGAGGCTGAAATTTTAGTCCAAGAGTAAATGATCAACTGATGAGTTATCCCCAAATAAAAAATGAATTGCCTCATATTTATATGAGGAAACTAAAGTCATAGTTGTCCAATTTACAATTAAATCCATAAATTTAGGTCTAAAACCTAAGTTACAATGCTTAATTGACAAGACAACTTGCGTTTTTCCCACATAGGCTACAAAATGACCAAAAATAACAAAATGATGGTACATTGACTCATAAAAACTCTCTCCAAGGTGGAACATGTGATAGAAATTACTCCAAAGGCTAAGACGTCAAGTTGGAAGAGTACCACATCATCCCCAATTCAAGCCATAGAGTGTGGCTTCAATCCCACAACATCACCAAATGTGCTACATATGCCAAACTTTCCATCAAAAATGTGATGACATGCTTCCCAAGAGGGATGTTTTGGCATGGGATGGTGACATCATCCTTCCTTCATGATTCCAAGCCTCGCTCAAGTGCTACAGTCACCTTCCCAAGTGAAATGTTTATCTTCCAAAGCCTCCAATGAATGGGGCAATACATCCAACCAATGGGCTTTCACGCCCCTATAAACGTCCAAGTAGCCTACTTCCTCCATGAATGTCTTCCATCGGTAAAGGTCTTGCAAAGAAAATATGTACACCCTCCAAGAGTCCACAAGTCACATGTATCATGCCAAGTAATCCATATTTAATGAAATAACCACCCAAACATGTACATTAGAACGCCCCTTTTCAAACTAAACAAATTCTCAAACACCTTATAAAATTTTCCAATTTGAAGTATGGGAGGGTTGTCATGGTGCCCTATTGGGTAGACTAATCCCCAAGTCAAGGAGATTTTCCCAAGAAGATCATCTCTAAGTCATGTAAATGAATATGAGGTGTATGTGGATATGAATTTTGGGCATGGGTTTCTTGACATATCATGAGATCATGTTGTCTCATCTATGGGTGCCTTTGTGGAGGGTGTGTTGCATCCTTTGTTTGCAATGAAACATTTTCCAAGCCCTTTCATTTGTCGTTAATTTATTATGGCATGAACATTGAGTGTTATGTGAAATGGAAATTAAAGAGCATTTCAATGCCACTTGAATTTAGGAACACATTAAGTCTCATATGCACTAGAAATTAAAAGACACCACAAATGCATTCCCCCATCAAGCAAGACATTTTTTATTTATTTGTTTTATTTTTCTTAAAAGATCCTTCATTTTTATGGAGAAGTGTTCCATTGCTCTGCAGACCTTAGGGTGAGCATCTAGAAGGATAATTTATGGCTTTTAACTTTTTCCAGCTACAACACCTTTAGGCCTTTAGCCCCTTCTTCCCATGAAACGAGGTACAAGCCCTTCTTAGGATCAATGAGCCCAAAAAACCAAAATATAAGGAAACAAAAGGGAAGAGGTGTGTAAAATGGTAGAAATGAGTGGGAATGGTACAATGAGCCTTCAAGTATGCCTCCAAGTAGAAACCCTTTCCTCAAGGGTGACCCACTTACTAGGAAACCATGTCAACCACCAAGGTGAAGTAAGGAAAAAGGTACAATTTCCAAACAAATGTTTTCATAATCAAGAAAGGACCCTTTGCAACATGCTCAAATGCTTCAATTATTAAAGTGACACTTACCATGAGACCAGACTTGTTAACCCACGAAGCAAGACTTGATGTCCTTTATGGGCCATGTTGGCGTGGCAGATGTTGCTATGTTGTTAATGATGATGAATGGTGATATGTGGTGAAGAGGAGGAGCTATGTCTACTCAATGTGGGATCAGTTGGTTATCTGGCTCTCGACACTCTGTGTCTTCTACCCGTGGGCCTCGAGACATTGTCTCCTTAGTTACCCCTTGGATGGGGGGATAACATCTCGCTCCTACATGGAGACATGTGCTCCACGCAGAGTAAATGAGAATTATTGAGGAAAAGGTATGAGTAACCTTACTCAAGCATTTTCAAATCTTGTTGGGCTAAGGCAAGATAGTTGGGAATGTCACCCGGGGTTTATATCCTTAAAATAAAATAAAAATCACTTAATCCATAGGTATTAAGTATGAGGGACCAAGGATTATTTTATATATGTTATATGTAACTGTGAAAAAATAATAAAATAAGAAAGGAATTACATAAGTATGTACATGGATAAGAGACAAGGTTAAAAGAAAATTTTGAACCAAAACATCAGAATACACATGTGAGACAGAAATACAAAATTTGATTTTTATATTTATCTCATTCTGAGATACAAAGTTGAATTCTCTTTACAAACCCCTATGAGGGTAAGGACCAAAGTCATATTTAGAATCCTCCGATGGGCACCATACAAAAACACTTTGACAACAAAAGAAAACTGAAACTAAAGATCTGGATCAGCTTGCCACAAAATGTTGCCACTTGACTCTACAAAATACTCTTTATCAGTCATGAAATTTAATTCATAAACAAATAAGAACACACAGATTGTCAAAGATAAATCATACACCTTAAAAGACAAGTTGTTGAAATATATGATTCGATTTTGAATCATGTTGCCTTCAATAAGACCATGTTGTCATCAAGATGGTTAAGCCTTCTAGTAAACTCAGAATGAATGGAGAATGAAAATATCTCACAAGTACAGAACACACCTTATAGCAAAAGTTCTCCTTCTATTATCTCTCCTCTTGTCTCTTCATTTGATTGAGATTTTATTCTTTTTAAATAAGTTATGGTAGTTCAACTACCTTTCTCTAGGTAAGCTTAATTAGATTAACTAATTAGTTGAGACAAATAAATAATAATATATATATAAATAAGGGTCTAATTAAATAGAGGTTGTTTATCAATTGCTTCAAACTAGAGCCTAAATACGAGGGGATCGAATTTCTCGGAGAAACCACAAGCTAGGGTTTTCAACAGTGGCGACCATAGTAGAGGGAATCATGAGCACTAGAGGAGGGGGTAAGGGTACCCCCTCATACAAACATATAATGGTAGACAGAGGGAAAGGTCCAAGGGGAGTATTTTTCAAGGCACCTATGATAGGAACATCGGGATATAACCCTGGAATGGGTCAGGAAAGGGACAAAGGAAAAAGTGAATGCATGGAAGAGGAAACTAGAGAAACTCAGAATGAGAAGCAAGACATAGAGAAGACCCACCAGGCATAAGGGTGCAACCCATGCAAACTCAAATCAAAATTGATACCCAAGGTGGCATTGGAGGATCCGCAGATGTAACTCTACAGGAATCATATGAAGGTGCATGCGTTAATTTTCAAATTTATGGGCTTCTGGCCCACTGAAAGAGCACTGCGCAACTAGATCAAATATCATTGGAAATCAAATGGGAAAGTGGAGCTCCATCTAGGCTCAAAATTTTTCTTCACATCATTCTTCATAAACCTGGGGGACAGAGAAAGAGTTTTCAAAGGAGGGCCATACTTCCATGCATCAGCAGGACTGTACATGCAACCATGGAAGGAGAATTTCTCCCCAGAAAAAGAGACCTTCAAAAAGGTATCGGTCTGGCTGAGACTCTACTCCCTACTCTTAGACTACTAGTTACCCTCTACCTTTGAAGCAATAGGGAATAAACTGGGGAAATATATAAAGACCGCAGAGGCCACCCTGAAAGGGAGATACACATCTTATGCAAGAATATGTATAGATATGGATGTGTCGGGAGATCTTCCAGAAGCCATATGCCTCAAATTCATGGATGAGGAATGGATCCCAAAAATCGATTATGAACAGATCCCCTTCTGATGTATAAGATGCCATGAACATGGTCATTTTATTAGGGAATGACCTCTTAATAAGAAACAAGAAACAAAAAAACCCAAACCACAACAGGATGAGGAAGGGTTTGTTAAACCAAACCCCAGAAGCAGAGCTAACAAAAAGCAGAGCAAAGCCCAAGTAGAAAATAATCCAGAGGTTTAGATTAACCTGAAAGGAAGGGATAAAACCAATCAAGGGGAAGAAGCCAAGAAGGATACGACAAAAGCTCAGCAAGTCTGAGAACAAACACCAAACAAGCCCACCGACCGACCAAACATCCAGAAGGAACATGGAAGTTGTGCAACTCCGATGGAAGGAGAAATTAGAGATGAAAACACCCTCATGCAATATGCATAGGGAGAGGTGGAAATGAAACCAAGTGAAGTAGGCACAGAATATCCAGAACTTAGAGACCTGGTGGAGAGGGAAGGAATAGATCTCATGAATATACTGGAGCAATGGAAAAGACAGGGAGTAGACAGTGTACCAACAAAGCAACTTGATCACATCTAGTACTTGTTCCTCCTAAGGGAGGAAGCTAAAACTAGAGGCCTAAATCACACACACGAGGAGATTGGACACCTAGGATTCAAATCCAGTGAGGTACAACCACAACTCTCACCCAAGCAGACGTGGAGGAAAAAAGGCAGGAAATCCAACAACGTAGACCTGCAGGAGCTTGGAGAGCTACTGATAAACTAGGGTAAGATCAAAAAACTCTTCCCCAACTCCCCCCCACATGTTTAAATGGAGGTTATAACTTGGAATATAAGATGCGTAAACAGCCCAAGAAAGAAACAAATCCTTATAAGTAGACTAAAACAAGAGCAACCAGATCTTTGCTTTATTCAATAGACCAACTGTAATACAGACAGAATGGAAACAATCAGTCAACAACAATGGCACAAGTACAAGATGGTGGATATTGGTGGCCACCAAATGGTAGGAGGTATCCTCACCCTGTGGAACCCACAAGTACTAAGCCTAATAGTAGCGGAAGCGACAAAGAATACCCTTACGGTCCACTTGCAACTCATAGGGAACACAAAGGAAATTTTGTGCACTAATGTGTATGGACCTCAGGTGTCGGAGGACAGGCGTGGAATGCTAAGAGACCTAGATGATCTCAAAAAATGATCCAACAACCTCCACTAGATCCTAGTTGTGGATTTCAACATCATTACATCACTTGTAGAGAAAAAGGGAGGTACAAGAACATTGGATAGAGATGCAAAGGAGTTCTCAAAGTTCATAAACACAATGAAGATGGTAGATCTGAAAACCAATAATGGCCATTTCACCTGGAACAATAAGAAAATGAGTCAACATTAGGTTGCAACAAGACCCGACATATTCCTAGTGTCAGAGTCAATCATAATGCAGGGGCTAACCCTATATTGAAACATTCTCCCATGGGGGGGATTCGATCACTGGCCAGTACAACTGGAAACCGGATTCCAGACCACACCAAAGAACAGACCCTTTAGATTTGAGAAATTTTGGATGGAACACCCGACTTTCAAGGAAAAAATCAAACAGTGGTGGTGTGAGGAGCAACCAGAGAAAGGGACAAGGATGTTCCAACTCTACAAGAAACTAAAACATATCATATATAGGCTCAAAGAGTGGAACAAGGACACTTTTGGGAATATAAACCAAGAGAAGAACATAATTGAAGAAAAGATGAAAAATCTCCAGGAAACCTGCATTTTGGAGGGCTACAATGAGGAGCAGAAAAAGGAGGAGATCCAGATGACCTAGGACTGGGATGAGCGGTGCTAGCAAGAAGAACCTCTTTCGTGACAAAATTCCTAGATCAGATGGCTAAAGGAAGGAGAAAGAAACACCAAGTTTTTTCATAGAACAACCATGGCTAGAAGAACCCATAACAAAATCTTGAAGATAAGGGACCAGAATGGCATAGAAAGGGAATCCCATAAGGATATCGAAACAAATCTGGTAAACCACTTCCACGGGATATCCCAGGAACCTAACTAAGATAGAACGAAGGCCATACAAAAGGTAATCCAACATATCCCTCTCCTAGTAACAGATGAACAAAACTGCAACCTGATCAAGCCCATTATGGAGGAGGAAATAGACCAAGCACTCCAGGAAATGCCCAATGGAAAATCCCCAGGCCCAGATGGTTTCACAGTGGAGTTCTTCAAAGCCCGTTGGGAAGTCGTCAAACATGACGTTTATAGGGTAGTGGAAGACTCTAGAAGGTCGGCCTCCATTCGTAAAGCACTAAATTCTACATTGAGTACACTCATCCCCAAAGAAAATGAAGCCAAAACCCCTAATCGTTACATACCTATAGCACTCTGCAATGTGGTGTATAAGATAATTTCCAAGGTTATAGCAAATAGATTGAAACCACTCCTACCCACACTAGTTTCACAAGAACAGGTAGGTTTCATGGAAGGAAGGAAAATAATGGAAAATATTATCCATGAACACGAACTTATCCACACCTTGAAGCATCAGAAAAGAGGAGGAATGATAATAGAACTTGACCTAGCAAAAACTTATGACAAAATGAGCTAGCACTATAAGGTCAAGACCCTGGAAGCCTTTGGTTTCACCCAGCACTATATCAGATGGATTTTCAACCTAGTATCCACAACAAGCTTCTTGCTACTAGTAAATGGAGCCCTTGCCAAACTTTACTGGCCCATGAGAGGCATCAGGCACGGAGACCCGTTGTCCCCCTTCATTTTCGTCTTAATGATGGAAGGACTCAATCGAAGCATAAAAAGAGCAACCACAATAGGGGAAATAAAAGGTATCAAACCCTACGAGAATTTCCCAACTTATACACATCAACAGTTCGTGGATGATACCTTACTACATGGCATGCCCACGGTAAAGGAAGTGAAAGCCTACAAATGAATCTTAGACGAGTTTGGGGAAGCCTCGGGGGAAGAGATAAACCAGTCCAAATCTTTGATCTTCTTCTTCAATACCAACCCTGCTATCAAAAGGAATTTGGCCAACATCTTGGGCTTTGAACGCAAAACCCTCCTAACCAAGTACTTGGGCATCCCCTTGATAGAAAAATCCTATGGGCTGTCAACTTGGGAGGGAATAGTCAACAAGCTACATGACCAGGTAAAAAACTGGACGTACAGATCCCTTAACCTAGCCGAAAGACTTATCTTAATCAAGTCAGTTTTTCAATCTATCCCAACCTTTATGATGTCAGTTTTCCCAGCCCCCAAGGCGATTCTACAAAAAATAAGAACCATCCAAAGGGAATTCCTGTGGTGAGGAGCGGAAACAAGGAAAAAATGGGAACTGGTGGCTTGGGAGAAGGTATGTAAGCCAAGAAGCAAAGGAGGCCTGGTACTACACGACCCGCAAGTGACCAATGATGCCTATGGGGTGAAACTCTGGTGGCAATGAGTCAAAGAAATGACCATGCCATGGGTCAACCTATGGAAGGCAAAGTATGCCTTAAACATTAGCGATCAAGATAAAATCCGCTTTAGAGGCACCAGGGAAGGTTCTGCCATCTAGAACTTAGCCTGGTGCAACAAGACCTGGATCCAGACACACAACTTTTGGGAAATAAGGAATGGAAGAACCACCCGATTCTGGGAAGATGCCTGGCAACAAGAACCCAAAATGGAAAAATCGGGCCGGGAGGAACTCCAACAGGAGACGACGACACAAGTCAAAACCCGAGTCTACCATTACTGGAAACAAGAAATAGACCGCAACAAATGGAGAATCTGGAACACTCTCACTCCACAGATAAGAGACCAGATCACATCAGCAGTAAAAGAGGTGGAGGAGGAATTGGGGAGACAAAGAATTATAGTCACAAATGGAAGTGACCAGCTGATATGGGGGCACAAAGAAGGTGGGGAATTCAAACTTCAAGAAGTACAATACTACATAGCAAACTAGGACCAAGAAAACACGACTCAACAATGGGACAAGCTTTGGAACAACCCCCATTGGCCAAAAATAAAAATCTTCTAGTGGCTAATACTACACAACCGAATCCTAACTTGGGAAAACCTAAAGAAGAGAGGTTTCATAGGCCCCTCAATATGTCACCTATGTGAAGAAAAGGAGGAAACAACGAACCATCTCCTAGATGAATTTCCCTACACAATAGAAGTATGGGACTGGGACGCAGGCATCTTCCGATAGTCTAATAGGGTCAGAGGTAATATTGCCGCAACTATAACCACTTGGAAGGAAAAATACAGCGAAAATGAAGAGGTGAACCTCTGTTGGACCCTCATCCCTGGCATGATCATTTGGGCAATATGGAAGGAACGAAATAGGAACATCTTCAGGAACCAAATATGGATGGATAGAAAGATCAAGGAAACAATAATAGCTATAACAAGAGAAACGGTATAGAGCCGAAACTGCCAATTAGGAGGAGCGCAACTCATAGACCAGGATCTAAGAATTCTAGAGGCCTTTCAACTGAAAGGAGGACACAACCCCAAGTAGGTGATATGGTTGCCACAATTACAAGTAGGTGAGCACAACTGGAAACTGCCACCAAAGGGCTCCCTCAAGATAAATTTTGACGGGGCGTCGAAGGGTAACCCAGGACGGACAGGTACGGGGGAGTAATCAAGGACACTCAAAGAAACAATTATTCAACTGTACACTGGGAGTCTGGGGAACTCAACCAACAACGCTACAAAATTTGGAGGCTTGGAGATTGGCCTCGAGATATTACGCAGGGAAGGGATGACCAACGTAGTAGTGGAAGGAGATTCCATGTTGGTCATCAACACAGTAAGGAAACTCCAAAATGGCACCAAAGTGGGAAAAATTCGTAGGCACTGGCGCTTGGCGTATTCCCTACAATAAATTCAGGAACATTTTCAGATGGGGATCACAGCTGAGTTGCATTGGGTCCGAAGGACAACAATCGACTAGCGGATAGAATAGCTAATGAAGGGTTCAACAAGGAAGGATCAGAGTTGGATTCCACATGGAATAACATCCCGGAAGGCCAGTTTTGGATAGATTGTTCCCAAATAATGGAAAAGGACTACGATGACATTTGAAGTACGGGTGACCACATAGAGGCTGGAGGCACAAAATTAATTGAAGGTCAAGTCAGATCCAGGAAGAATCCGATAGGCCACATTTTAAACATGAGTTACAATGCAGATCATAGTCACACCACAAGAGGAGGTATGACACCATGGTCTTGTCAATAGAATGAAGTACAGGGGTTGGCCGTGGGAGAGCAGAAAGGGTAATCCATAGCCAGAAAAGGACGAAGATCAAAAGGGTAGCTCGAGGGCAGAAATGGGTACACCTCATACACGCACAGGCTTCGAGGGCGAAAATGATTGGCATACAACATACAAGACAAAGGATTGGCATTGGTATGATGACAGGAATCCCAAGCACACACACTCTAAAACAGAGAAAAAATATTGAAAGGTGCACCTTTACAGGAGATCCATGATCACTAGGACAAGATCACCTCCGGGGAAACCCCATAAAAGAAGAAGCATTAAGGATAGGTACAGACCAACGAGTAGTAATTACAGAGACTAGGAAGGGGTGAATAGAGGTGGAGGATGAAGTCACAACAGAAGCCACTGCATTCAAATGGAGATGGTGAGAATCAAGAATACATAGAGTAAGAGGGGGCCCCAGGGAGAGGAACTCCCAACAAGCACCCGAAATATCACTAGGATGGAACAGGTGGCTAGAGAGGCCAAAGGCACCTTTCTTGAGCAGGTCGATACAAAAGGAAAGGAGGTCATCAATAGATGGGAGCGGGAAGTCAAAACCAAGCACCAGGCAAAGCCTGTGTAGAACTCATCAAATAAGTCGATGGGATAAGGGACCCAGGGACCACACAGCCCAGGAAAACCCTCTACCATAAAACGGTGGAGGAAGCTTGGTGTAAACAAATGTTGATAAGTAAGATGAGAGATGACAAGAATGAGACCAGTAGGGGGGAAAACGAGGCCACAAGAAGGAACACATATAAATTCTGAGCGGCCTCAGCAACTTGGAGGCTAGCACAAGACGAATAGAAGAGGACCAGAGGAACCAAAGAGAAAAATTGGAAAGACTGGTAGGACAATTCCAACTCTACCTTCTCTATGTCCGCCACATGGACATCACTCCAGAAGACTGATGTGGCACACTAGCCTGCATCAGAAATATGTGCACGGTGGAACAGAAAAAGGAGAACACGGAAAGGAAGGAAGGAGAGGAAAGCCATCCAATCCTCTTGGACTAGCGCAGCCTCAACCCAAGGTATTTTTGTCTATCAATGTATGAGAAACCCATGTTATATTCTCTTGGATTTATGTTATTTCTTATGGTATAGGTTTTTCAAACGAATTTTCAGAGACTAGGTTGGTTTCCCCGGGTGGCAACCCAAGCTTCCCTCCGTCTATGTAGACAACGCAACTTCAGGGCCCCTGACCTGGTTTCCTTTTTGGAAGATCAGGCGATGACCCTACATCCCTTTTTATACTATATTTTTCCCAGTAATATAGAATCTCAACTCACTTACAAAAAAAAAAAGGGTCTAATTAAATAATAAATAAATAGGTGGGACCCCTTATGACTCTCATTTTCAATTTCTTTTAAATAAAAATATATATAAATAAGGGTCTAATTAAAAATTAACTAAATATGTGGGACCCCTTGTGACTCCCAAAATAAAATGGCGAATTTTTTTTATAGCCTTGACAAGAGAAAAATCATGTTTCTCAATATAAGATTATTTGATTTCATCATCTGATAAAATCTGGCTCATGTAAGCTGCAAGTTTTTCATTGTTTTGGTCATCACTTTGTAAGAGGATAGCAAAAATTGATTCCTCGATGGAATTGGTATATATGATAAAGTCTTTCTCAAAATTTGGTTTCACCAGAACAAGTGCAGAACTTATTGTTTTCTTGATCCTAAGGAAAGCATTATCGGCATCACCTATCCAAGAAAAAGAACGTTCTTGTTTCAGAAGATTATGGATTGGTCTAACCATGAGAGAAAAATCAGGAATGAATCTACGAACAAAATTAATAATGCCTATGAAAGCTTGAACTTCTTTCTTGGAGGTGGGGGCGGGAAGGTTTAGAATGGTGGTAATCCTCTCAGTATCTATGTGTATCCATGAATCAAAAACAATATGACCAAGGATTTTTCCCTTCGTGACACTGAAAATAGATTTGGAAGGATTTAAAGAAATTCCAAATTTTTTGTAGTGCATGAGAACTTTTCTAAGATGATGAAAATGATCCAACCGGTTTTTAGATAAACTTGGATAATCTTAACGACTAGATCGTCAAAAGAAATCTTCATAGCTATTTGAAAGGTGGTGTCTGCATTAGACAAGCCAAAAGGCATGCGTTCATAAGCAAATGTGCCCCAACATGTGGTAATTGTGGTTTTATATCTACCAGTCCTTCTTACCTTGATTTGATTATACCCAGAAAAATTGTCAAGTAAGGACATCATTTGAGACCCTGCAACCTGTTTTAAAAACATTTCCATATTAGGAAGAAGGAAAATGGTCTTTGATACTTTCTATGTTCAATGTGTGGAAATCGACACATAATCTGATCTGGAAAATAGTTTTCCAAACAGAGACCAGATTCGAAACCCACTCGAAATACTTAACTAGAAAGATTATATTAGTTTTCAATCATTTTTCTAATTCCTTTCTAATGGTGGCTTCCAGTGCAAGGTAAATAAGTCTTTGTTTTTTCCTAACTGGTTTTATTCCTTCCTTGATAGGAATGGCATGTTGTATGAGAGCAGAATCAAAACCACGAAGATCCCAGTATGACCAGGCAAAAACATCTTGAAATTCATGGAGTAATTCTATGAATTTTTCTTTCTCTTCATCAGAACATAGGGAACCTAATTTAATGATCTTTGGAGATTCGGATGTCCCAATATTCAAGGAAATTGTATCACCAAATTTCCTTTTTGAATCCTCTTCCTTATGTGTTTCTTTTTTGCCTACATCACTTGACAAAAATGAACTTTTGAGAGGAGTCGAGCCTTTAGGAAATTTTTCATCTTCAATAGATATGATTTCTTTGGGCTTAAACAGTTCATTTTTTATGAAATCTCAAATTCCTTCATCACTCGGGAAAACCAGCCATGATTCTGCATTATCATATATGTGAGGATGATATAGAGATTGAAACGTACAATCAGGGCTTTGAGGTAAAAGTTGTTGGATAGGGGATGTTGCAAAAAAAACTAACCTAACAGCCATTGAATTAAGTTCCATCTTAACATGAGTGATGCTAAACGATAATAGATTTGAAATGAGCATCCAAACATCTTGAGTATAACGTTTAAGTAACTTATTGCTTGGTGAATAAATCTTATGTACAAGATTCACAACAAGTTCAAAATCACCAAAATCTGTAAGGTGGCTACAACAAAGGTTATACGCATTTTCGATGCCTAACAATAAAGCATCAAACTCGGTGACATTGTTTGTGCAAGAAAATTCCAACCTATAAGAAATATTGTGGATTTTACCTATAGGAAAATATAGAATGATGTTGGCTCCATTACCTTCGTTTGAACATGAGCCATCAAAATGCATGTGCCATATGTCATCATCTAAATCAACTGGTTCAAGCATAGTGTCACCCTCATCAGCAAAGATAGAGTAAACTCCCAAATATTCTTTGAGATAGTTTACATTAGGTCAGGGAACACTCTCTATATGATGTGAAATGCTTCCTTCCCTAAGGACTATAATGTTCCTTCTGTTCCGAGGGACAGACAAATGTGTTCCATGAAGTGCAAGGTATCCACCAGTTAAGGCTTGCCAATCTCTTCCCAAAATAATTGAGTAGTTACTCACTAGCATATCAATTACTTGGATGTTGATGGTTGTTCTTATCTTGGGGTGTGCACACAAAACAAAGGTTAGATCCTTGATTTCACCTATAGTTGATTGTTGCAAACTATTATAAAAGAGCATGTTTCTAGAATTTTCATTAGTGCAAGATAAGCAAAGCTCTTCCATGATAATTTTATACATCACACTTGGACCAAACCCGCCATAAATTAGGCAACAATGAGTTATTTTATCAATGATTTTTACTGAAATATAGAGAGGGTATTTTTTTACAGGGTTCCTAAAATTATTTACACCTATCTTATTTATAGTTGAATCCTCTTCCTTTGACTCTTCAAACAGATTGGCTATGGTAGAAATTTTACCTAACATAAAGTTTTTGAGATGCTTTTGTTGTTCCGGGACGACAACCATGTCCAAAAGAGTAGTGTCGGCTTTGAAATTAGCCAATTGATTAAGGATATTATACTTAGAAGATGGAATAGGAGAAGACACTCATTGATTATCTGAAGTTATGACAGCTTGTGTATCATCACTTTGAGAAGATGAGCTTGGGGTGGAAGAAGTGCGGAGAAGTTCATATTTTCACTTGGCAATGTAATATTTATTCTTGGTATTGATTACCATAACCTCTTCTAGTTCAACCCAATCTAAAATAGTGATTGTGGTATCGGGCCTTTTGCCAAATATCTTATCTCTAGCATTTTTCTTAACTTCGCAAGTACTTTCTTCATGATTTCTTCATAGAAGTTACACCAAATGTGAGCCATTATGGCCTTTGGCTGAAAAGTGTTTTCATTAGTATTCCTCAGAGGTGCTAAGGAAGAATAAGATGCCCCAGGGGTAGGGGAAGATGAATTTCCTTTTCGTATGTAGGCTATCATCCTATTATACATATCTTGAATGAATTGTAGGAGGGAAGACATGTTTGTTTGCTTGACCAAGTCTCCCTTAGGGAGACCTGTTCTTTCGATTTGCTCTTAATATTCTAGGCAAGTCTGAAGGGTGGAGTTGAGGTTGTCAATATCATTTTGTTCGAGTATATGATGATAAGAAGAAGGTAATGGATTATAATAATGCATGAAAGCAGCCTGATTTTGAGGACGAATTAGTTCAGTGATTTGATTATATATTTTGGTGAAGCGAAGGTTAAAATATTTAATGGTTTCACCATCCTTATAGGCAATATTGTTGTATTCCCTTAACTGCTCAATTGGACTCTTGGGTTGTCCATAATTGGACTTGAAGCAATAAACCAATTCTTTCCAAGTGGAAAGGATTTTGGGAGGGAGGTCAAATAAATTTGGTACATCTTTCCCTTCGAGAGAGTTGACAAATAAACGAACGCAAGTGTCGTTATCGTTAGCCCCTATGTTATGACAAGCATTAGAAAATGCTACCAGGTGTCTATTTGTAATAATGGTTCCATTTCTAGAAAACCTTGGTAAATGCTCCTTGAATTTATGTAATGGGAGAGTAGTTGGTGCAAGATTCAAGGGAGAAGAAATGACTTCCTAGAATTGAAAAAGGGCATATTTCTTTATGAATTTAGTAGGATTGGTAGTGGATTGAATAGGGACTTGATGACTGTATATACTACCAATTACTGATGAAACATAAGGTTGCGAGGAGGAGGGACCTCTGGTGCCACTACCACTACCCACACATGTCATGTTGAAATTGATAGGTATGGGTAATAAATATGAACTGGTAGAATCAGAGAAAGTTTGCCTAAGAGCATCGTGTTGTGTTGATAAGACAATTTTCCTCCATCCTATTTCAACAATAGGGATATCTTCAAAGGACAACCCTCTTCTCCTTCGAGAGATGCGAGGATTAGAGGAAATGAAAAGAAAGACCAAAGAGGTATCAAAAGGGAGGTTACTTTTGATTTCTAGGATGCCTTTGTCTGGCTTCCCAACATTCACGAATGTTTATGCCCCTTTCAATTACTTCCCAAGAGTGCTCAAGTTCATCACAAGTATTATCGATTTCTAAAATAGTGTTGAATAAATTCAATAAAATGTTGGTTTGTTCATCAAGACCGCTTCCAATATTGGGTTGTCTCATAACAGGTATTGTCATGGGAAAATCAGTCAAGGTGTAATCAATCAAAACATAAAAACAAAAGATAATCATGATACATTCAACCAGAGAGATATGAAATATCTCCCTAGTATGGTCACCAAATAAATGTTGAGGAAAAGGTATGAGGAACCTTACTCAAGAATTTTCAAATCTTTTTAGGCTAAGGTAAGATAGTTGGGAATGTCACCTGAGGTTTATAGCCTTAAAACAAAAACAAAAAAATCACTTAATCCATAGGTATTAAGTACGATGGACCAAGGTTGATTTTATATATGTTATATGTAACTGTGCAAAAGAAATAAAATAAGCAAGGAATTACATAAGTATGTACATGGATAAGAGACAAGGTTAAAAGAAAATTCTTAACCAAAACATCAGAATGCACATGTGAGACAGAAATCAGAAATCAGAAATCTAATTTTTATATTTATTTCATTTTGAGATACAAAGTTGAATTGTCTTTACAAACCCCTGCGAGGGTAGGGACCAAAGTCAAATTTAGAAGCCTCTAATGGGAACCATACAAAAAGACTCTGACTACAAAAAAAAATTGAAACTGAAGATCTGGATCATCTTGCCACAAAATGATGTTATTTGACTCTGCAAAATATTCTTTATCAATCATGAAATTTAATTCATAAACAAACACGAACACACAAACTACCAAAGATAAATCATACACCTTAAAATACAAGTCGTTGAAAGATATGATTCAATTTTGAATCTTGTTGTCATCAAGATGGTTAAGCCTTCTAGTCAACTCAGAATGAATGAAGAATGAAAATATATCACAAGTACAAAGAAAACCTTATAGCATAAGTTCTCATTATATTCTCTCTCCTCTTGTCTCTTCATTTGATTGAGATTTTATTCTTTCTCAATAAGTTATGGTAGTTCAAATACCTTTCTTTAGTTAAGATTAATTAACTTAAGTAATTAGTTGAGAAAAATAAATAATATTATATATAAATAAGGGTCTAATTAAATAATAACTAAATAGGTGGGACCCCTTGTGACTCCCATTTTCAATTTATTTTAATAATCATCAAAACATGAAGTATAAAACCCCAACATTTGATTCAAACATCCTCCTTGTAACTCCCATTCTCATATTTATGATCAAATATTTTACTATTCGCAAAATATAACATGACTATATCCAAAAATAACACTATATCCATGCTTTCCAAAACATTGTCTAAATATGTATTTGTTGTCCAAAACATTGTCAAAATAAAAAGACTGTTCTCAACATAAAATAACATTAATCAACATTAAAAACCATATTTGTTGTGAGAGGCATTTGGCCTTTTTTCATTGCTTCCCTCTTTTGATCTTTCTGTTGTAGCCTTATGATGATTTGAACCTTGAGGATGGATCTCTTCGATGACATGGGATAAATTGGCTTTGATATGAAGATGGGAGGAAATTGATTCAGAGGAATTTTCAGAAGAAATAGGAGAATTGACCACTTTTTTTGCTTTATCAATCTCTAGTTCAGGCATGGTGGTCTTGATCCTTTTGATTGCATGTGAGGACTAGACAGGTGAAACAATGCGATCAACTTGGGCATTTGGATTGAGTGGTGGTGGAGGATGAGGTAATGGAAATGAAACAGCAGGACAACCATGGTGATGAGCTACAGGATGATGAACAATCTCTTTCCAACCATGATTGGCAAGTGGTTCTAGTTGCATAGAAACTTAAGGGGGAACATGGATACCAAAGAAGTTTTGATGTGGTTGGAAAGGAGGCCTCTCAGTTCGGGGCTAGATAATCGCATGGCCAACTAGGTTAAAGAACCCAACTTGAAAAATCTTATTTAATTCATGTGGATCAACGTCAAGATGTATTGAGAATCATGGCCTTCTATGGCCTCTCTGATAATTATTTCCTTTGCCTCTATTAGCACCTATGCATTATTGCCTCTGCTAAAGAAACTCAACTTGAAGAAATATTCCAATCATGTCATGAATTTTTTTTAACAATCCATACATCAATACTCTACCTAAATAAAATCAAAAGGTTGGCTCTATCATTCACCACATAAGCACATGCAATCCATCCATGAATACCTTAAAAATCAACAATCAATTTCCATTTGAATAGGGAGTGGTAGGGCTATTGGGAATATGAGGGGCTTATAATGAGCGAAAAATGGTAGCATGGATGGGAATTGACCAATGGATATTGTTCAAGCAAATGCAGAAGTAACAGAAAATGTATCCATATCCAAAATTCCAACACCAGTCATCGACTAGCCTTTTCTTTTGTTATTAATCCTTTCTCTTTTCAAAAAAATGAAATTCACAATAATAGAACAGAGAATGTTTTAAATGTATTTGGGAAGATGAGGGGCATATAATGAGCGAAAAGTGAGAAAATGAAAGGGAAAAAGATGATTATTGTTCTATTATATGCAATAGTATCTATTGAAAATCGTCATCACCATCAATTTCCAAAAATTTCTCTATTAATAATTCAAATCCAAGACACAATAGTTTTTATAGTACCCAATATAAAACCCCAGGAAAGTTTCGAGACTGTCAAACTTTACAACTTCAATTTCCCCTTCATTTTATTTTATTAGCGGAGCTTTTATATGAGACTATTAATAGAGTCATTCAAATAATTAAAACCAGACTACATCAAGCGTGAATGGGAGGGTGAGAACACAACATAAATCCATTGACCCTTCAGTATACAACTCTTGTGTCACAACCTTCAATACTTGTTGTATAAACAGGTTGGGTTTGAAACGCCGTATGAAAATGGTGCTCATCATTTTATTTTAACATCATATAACTTCAAAATTGACCAAAACCCCATGGATAAATAACAAATGATCCAAGAATTCATGATGGCATGGAAAGATCATAAGCGTAACAATGAAGAGCAACAGTGATTGTTGGATCCCATTCATAATTCTCGATGACCGTTAGATCTGAATCCAAATAGGAGGAGTGAAAAGATGGAGGACAGATCTCGGGTGATCCAGGTGGATATCGATGGCCACCCACCTTTCCCAGCTAGCTCAAAATAACTTTCTAGCAATTGTGATAATTTACTATTTTTAGCAGTTTTTCAGGTCCTAAACTTCCGAAGCCCTTTTGAGGCCCTAAACGACGTTTTTTGGGGTATGTTGCAGTTGCAAATTTTCATGATTTGTGCAAATGTTGTATTCCTCGGATATATCTTTCCAACGGGCTATCATATGCCTAAAACAGAGATCATATGCAAAAGTTACGACCCCAAGAAGTTGATGTATTGACTTACCCAAATGGGGCCCACATGACTTTTGGCGCTTCATCTCCTAGGGTTAGGTTTTTGGATGTTTAGGGTTTTTGAAACTCCTGTTTATTGTAAAAAGGCCTTGAGAGCCTCATTGTAATAATCTTCTTTTGAATGAGCGCAACCTTCACATCTCTTCTCAGAGATAAGTCACCACCATTCCAGCAAGCTTGTTTTCCGCTGCATTTTACAGTTTCAGCTTATTTCCTTATTGAATAGAAAACAAGTTTTACTGTATCTCTGTTATTCTGTGTTAAGCATTTGGTAATAATCTGTAGTCATTTGGTTCTACTCGTAAAATCTGGATCAATGGTATCAGAGTGGTCTTCTCCTTGTCGTCTTAATGCATGTCCCCAAAGAGGTCAGAGTACAAAGATTTGGGTCTCGAGCTTGTTTCTCTTGAGGACAAAATCTCTCGCACACCCAAGCGACCTCTCATGGAAGGAGAAAAGAAAGATGATGGGACAGGATATCCTTTCAAACTGTTGATTGAGGAATCCCTCACACAAAAGAGGAACGAGATGATGGATAATTTCGCGCAAATCCTTCGGCGACCACCAACAGGCGACGCATCTTCTTCGAGCGGAGGCACCACCCCCTTCAAGGTACAAATAAACTTTGATATTCCTATATTTGAAGGTCAAATAGACACAGATGTTGTAGACAAATGGTTGAATCTACTAGAAGGGTTTTTCTCTGTCCATAACTTTTCGAATAGATAAAATGTTACTTTTTCGCTCCTCAAAGTTGTTCCCCATGTCAAAGATTGGTGGGAAACTTTCTGTGAGCAAAAGGAAACAGAGGACCCTTCATTATTTACAGTCACGGCCACCTGGGAATCCTTCAGAGATGTTATTAAGGAACAATACTACCCTGTCGAAAGTTATGACGACTTGTATACCAAATGGACCACACTGCAGCAAGAAAGAGACCAAGCAGTGCCAGATTTCACAAATATCTTCCATGCCTTGCGCACCAAGTTGGGTATCAAATATTCAGAGAGACATCTGGTGCTCAAGTATTGCGGTGCTCTACATAGATACATCCAGACCGAAATGGAATTTCTGGACATCTCATCCTTGGGCGCAGCCTACCAATATGTCGTCAAAATCGAGCAGAAGCTCAAACAAAAGATGCGACAATTTGGGTAGGGGAACCCCTCACAACAAAAGCCAAGAAAGGGAGGCCCCAACCCATAGAACAAAGGACATAGAAAATATGCACAATATCACGACAACCAGTCCAAGCCGCAAGCAAAGAAGGACACCGGAAAGAAAAAGAAAGATATCGAGAAGTGGTGTGACTTCCATAAGAGCCCTTGGCATAACACTGCTAACTGTCACTCAAAGAAGATGCTGGTGGCTGAAGTGAAAGCCTCTGAATCAGATGTGGGTTCTGACTCTGAGTCAGAACCAGAAAGGGGAATATGGATCATTGACGTGGAACCCAATGCCACCATTGCTACCACCAAGCTCCAACATGCTGAACCAGACAAGCCAGAAGAAGGAGAGCGCCTCTTCTATTCCCAGATGTGGGTAAAAGGCACCCCACTACACTTCATTGTTGATAGTGGATGCCAGAAGAACCTCATCTCAGCAGAGGTCATCAAGCGGTTGGCCCTGCTGAAAACGCCGCACCCACAACCCTACACTATTGGATGGCTCCGCCAAGGAAGCGATCTCCGCGTCAACCAACAGTGTCGACTATCGTACAACATCAAACCCTTCAAAGATGAGGTATTGTGTGATGTTTCTCCTCTCGAAGTTTGTGATGTTCTTTTAGGCCAACCTTATTTATGGAAACATCATACTGTATATGAGTCTAGGCCTCGTAGTGTCATTATTACTTTGAACAAGAAATTGTACAGGATACCCGAGGCTATCCCACCTAGTGTTATTTCCTTGATCTCTGCTAAGCAATGCAGGAAGGTCATCTCTCAAACAGGGAAGTTTGTCTTCTTTGTGATCCACTCTCAGACAGGGAAGTTTGTCTTCTTCGTGATCCGCTCTCAGAATGAGAGAAAAATCACAGCCACATCCAGGGTCTCTACGACCAACCTCTCCACACAGCAGAAGCAAGTAGATAAGGTCGTGGAAGAACACTCAGATATCTTCTCCTCACCTATCGGGGTACCTCTGCACTGCCAGGTCAAGCACCCCATTGATCTGACCCCCGGTGCACCGCTGCCCAATGGGCCAGTCTATCTTCGCTCTCTGTTAGACAATGAAGAGATCAAGCGAAAGATCCAAGAATTGCTCCACAAGGGGCACATCCGTCCTAGCTCATCACCTTGCGGGAGCCCAATCGTGTTGGTATAGAAGAAAGATGGAACCTAGCAACTTTGCATTGATTATCGGGCTCTAAATAAAATCACAGTCAGAAACCGATACCTGATTCCTTGAATCGAAGACCTCCTTGATCAACTCATGGGGGCCAAATACTTCAGTAAGATTGATCTAAAGTCTGGCTACCACCAGGTCCTGATAGAACATAAGATGTATGGAAGACCGCCTTCAAGTCAAAGGAAGGCCTTTTTGAATGGTTGGTCATGCCCTTTGGTCTGAAAAACACTCCAACCACTTTCATGAGGATGATGGATGATATCCTGTGACCATTCACCAATACTTTTGTAGTGGTGTATCTTGATGACATTCTCATTTACAGCAAGATTTGGGCCGAACACTTGCAACATATTCAGCAGGTTCTGCACACCCTGCGATAGCACAAGCTATATGCCAACTTGGAAAAATGCTCCTTCGGCATGGACAGGGTCCATTAACTAGGCTACATCATTGATTAACATGGCGTACATGTGGATCCAGCCAAGATCCAAGTCATATGTGACTAGCCATCCCCAACCACACTCACGGAGCTTCAGAGCTTCTTGGGCCTTGCCAATTTCTACCACAGGTTTGTGTTGGGATTATCCCATATTGCATGGGCCCTCAGCCAAATAACCAAGGGTGGTGGTAAGGAGAAATTTGCATGGGGCCAGCCCCAACAACAAGCGTTCAATGATTTGAAGCAGCGCTTGTGCTCAGCCCCAGTACTTTCACTACCAGACCTGCAGTATCCCTTTGAGATTGAGACTGATGCTTCAGACTATGTTGTGGGTATCATTCTCACACAACACGGCCACCCCGTGGCCTATCATAGTGCGACACTATCAGATGTTGTCCGTGAGTACCCTACTTACGAAAAATAAATGTACTCCATTGTGAAAGCCTTCCACCAGTGGAGACATTACATTATTGCGAGGGAGATAGTCATCCACACTGATCATAAGACAATGTAGTTCATGCAGACACAAGGAAAATTACAGAATGACCGCCATCAAAAGTGGTTCACATACTTGCAGCAATTCCACCTCAACATCAAGTATAAAACAGGAAGCACCAACCATGTCATTGATTGCCTCAGCATACCACCAGCCACGACACTCACCACAGTGCTAGACTCCTGCGTCCATGAGACCTCTAGATGGCCCCAACTCTATGAGACAGACTCGGACTTCGCCACCACCTACCAAATGTTGGGTGCAAAGGCAATTGTCGATAATTTCCATCTTCAGGATGGGTTGTTGTGTCGTCTGGGCCATATATGTGTTCCCTCAAGTGAGTGACCGAAGCTGATCTGGGAAGCCCACTACAGCCGGGTGGCAGGACACTTCGGTGTCAAAAAGACAGTGGTGATGCTACAAAAACATTTCTACTGGACGAAACTTCAACAGGAGGTCTGTAAGTATATTAGGTCTTGCACTGCTTGCGCTATTGCCAAACCAACCACTAAGAAACAGGGCCTGTACACCCCTCTTCCTACTCCTGACAGACCATGGGAATCCATCTCAATGGACTACATGTCAGGCCTCCCGTCCACCAAGCGGGGAAATGACTGTTTTTTTGTGGTTGTTGATCGCTTTTCTAAGATGGCAATTCTGGTTGCTTGCAAGAAGAGCATCATAGCAGAAGCCACTGCCAAGCTCTTCTTTGAACGATTCTGGGTACATTTTGGAATCCCACAAACCATTGTCTCAGATCAGGACAGTCAATTTCTTAGCACATTCTAGTTGAGCCTATGGTCACTGCTGGACACCAAGCTCACCAAATCCACGGCCTTCCACCCCCAAACAGATGATCAAACCGAGGTCGTAAATCAAATGATCGTGCATATCCTGCGCATGTATAATTCCAAGAACCCTCGCACATGGGATGAGAGTCTTCCCTATGTCCATCATAGCTACAATTGAGCCCTGCATAGCTCAACCGACCACAACCCCTTTCAAGTGGGGTTGGGATTCCAACCATTGGGTCCCATAGATGTTGCACTTCCCCTTGCGGTCACCTCGACCGACTCCTCTCCTACTCCAACTGAGGCTGACAAAGCCACCCGATTCATTGAGAGGATCCAGCACATCCGCCAACAGGTTCAGGATATCCTATAGAAGTCTAATGACAAGTACAAGCAGTGCCATGATCAACATCAGGTTCCACATAAGTTTCAGGTGGGCGACAAAGTTTGGTTTCACTTACAGAAAGAACGCCTTACAGGACCCCATCAGAAGCTTCTCCCACTCCGATATGGGTCGTACACCATCACCAAGGCTATGGGGGATAATGCTTTTGCGTTCAACATTCCTCCTTTCCTTGGCCTGCACCCAGTGTTCGACGTGGACCTCCTTCGACCTTATTTCCCACCATTATTGGACACCTCAGACGTAGCAGAACAACTAACACCAATAGAGATCAACCTCGACTGCATACAACAGGTATCCAGTGATCATATTGTGGACACACAGATCAAGGGCACTCGACAACAAAGGATCCAACTTTATCAAGTCGTCAAAGCAGGGCAGCTCCTGCACCAAGGCAGGTGGCTCACCCGGAGCCAAATTCAGCAGAAATTTCCTCATCTGATGGGGAACTCAATGCAATGGAGAACATTGCTTCCTAAGGATGGAGGATTGATCCAGGTGGATATCAGTAGCCACCCACCTTTCCCAGCTGGCTCAAAACAAATTTTTAGCAATTTTGATAATTTACTATTTTTAGCAGTTTTTTCGGGTCCTGAACTTCTGGAGCCGTTTTGAGGCGCTAAACGACTTTTTTTGGGGTATGTTGCGGACACATCATAAAAGTTTGTGCAAATGTTGTATTCCTCGGATAGATATTTCCAACGGGCTATCATACACCTAAAACGAAGATCGTATGCAAACGTTACGACCCCGAGAAGTTGATGTACTGACTTACCCAAACGGGGCCCACATGACTTTTGGCGCTTCATCTCCTAGGGTTAGGTTTTTGGATGTTTACGGTTTTTGAGACTCCTGTTTATTGTAAAAATTCCTTGAGAGCCTCATTGTAATAATCTTCTTTCGAATGAGCGCAGCCATCATATCTCTTCTCAGAGATAAGCCACCACCATTCCAGCAAGCTTGTTTTCTGCTGCATTTTACAGTTTCAGTTTATTTCCTTATTGAATAGAAAACCAGTTTTACTGTATCTTTGTTATTCTATGTTAAGAATTTGGTAATAATATGTAGTCATTTCGTTCTGCTCATAAAATTTGGATCATCGGGCATTAGATCCAAGCGCAGGGTCCGACCATCGTTGGATCCAGGAGAACCTGGACGTTCTTTAAAGTGCAAGGTGAAGCGGGCTTACAAAATCCCAAAAGAAGGAGGACCTTCCATCTTTAGGAAGGACATGTGGTTACAGATCAACATTTCATTGACTGAGAGGTCAAAGGAAGGAGTGCTCTAACCTCTCTAACTAGCGATATGCGAAATCGTAAAATAATCCTAGCCGTCGGATCGAGGATTGATCTGGACTGTTGATCAGACACGACGAAGGCCCATGAAGTTTCCAAATCACGATAATATTTGGACCGTTGGGTCCATAGGACACGTGGTGAAAGATCGTCATTTCGCTGACTGGAAAGTCAAAGGAACGAGGTTCCCTAACCTCTCGAACTCGCGATATGTGAAATCACGAAATGTCGAAATGCGAAATTGCGACATGGAGTTTTGGGGATAACGACATGGAGTTTCGGGGATCGCAACATGGAGTTTCAGAGTTTCGAGGATCGCAACATGGAGTGTCAAGATATCTCATCACAAGAATTGCCAAAATCATGAAATTCCAAAATGCGAAATTGTGACATGGAGTTTCGGAGATCGCGACTTGGAGAGTCGAGATGCCTCGCAACAGGAACTCGCGATATGCAAAATCATGAAAAGATCTGGACCATCGAATCATCAAGATTGTGGACCATTGATCTGACTCCATTTCAGAGTTTTGGATACTGGGAGTTGGAGGAGTCAAGAGTCGAGACTCTTCATCACAGGAGTCCCGAAGTTGCGAAATGCAAAATGTCGAAATACCTTCATATCATTTCGGGGTTCATGACTTGGAGTGTTGAAACACTTCCTCACAGAAATGTTGAAACGTCGAAATGCGAAACATTGAAATACCTTCAGATCATTTTGGGATTTGTGTCTTGGAGTGTCGAAACACTTCATCACAGAAATGTCGAAACGCCGAAATGCGTTTTCGAATAAGGTTGTGGTCACAGCTAGTGGTCACATCTGCAGAAGATGGAGGAAGGAGCTAGTGCAACAAAGATCCATTTCATTGATCGCGACTTGGAGTGTCGAGACCTTTCATCATAGCAATGCCAAAATGCGAAATTGCGAAAGAGCTTTATGGATAAGCACTTGGTCACCGCCGGTGGTCACATCATCGAAGAGATGTAGAGAAGAGCTCGAAGAGACAAGCTCCATTTCGGAGTTTGGGACATGGAGAGTCGAGATGACTCTTCACAGAATCCCCGAAACGTGAAATGTGAAATGCGTGTTCAGAATTGGCCCTTGGTAATAACCTATGGTCACATCGACGAAGGCTCAAGGGAGGAGCTAGCACGAAGCTAATCTCCATTTTGAAAATCATGACTAGGGGAGTCGAGACTCTTCACCACAGGAATGTCGAAATGTCGAAATGTCAAATTGTGAAATGGCGAAATCAACGCGAGACCCTGTGCTTGTAATCCAACAGTGTTGGATACTTGGAAATCTGATCGAAGGGATATTGTTTCTCTTCACAATTAATCGATCAGTTACGATTCAGTTAGCAGAACTGAATCATGATTCTTGGATGGTTGGCAATTCAGTTGTTGATGCGTTTTCTTGGAGGTTCACAGTGTATCTGCTAGAAAGGACTGATGGTTTCTGTGAGAGGACTCGAAGATACTTCAGGGTGATCGCCAGAGAAGATGAAGAGTCTTCAGGAATCTTCCAATGGCATGAAGACTGTTCATAGAGGCTATTGACAGATGTAAGACCGTTGGAGCCTGGAACTACAACAGAGGGAATGAGCTCGACTCTGACAGAGAAGATGAAGAGTCTCGACTGTTGGAGAGGCTAAGGAATCTCGACATAACACCCAGTGATGATGGATGCATGGGTTTAACTGCCAGAGAATATGAAGAGTTGCAATGATGATCAGGCAGATCACTCGACATGGGGAGATCATGTAGAAGCATTGTGAATATCGGATGCACCAAATGCACACAGAGAATAAAAATGCAGAATAGAGAATAGATTGGGTGTTGTTGAGAGTGATTCAGGTGTGTAGAAGGAGGTAGAGTGCAGCAGCTGAAATGAACAGAAGAGGAATGGTGCATAGAAGGGACATGGAGCATAGAGCATAAAAGGCAGAAGAACATAAAGCGTAAGGAAGGTGTGCAGGAAGACACTGATGCAGGTAGAGTAGAGCAGTGTAGCAAAACAGTGATGAGACTAGTAAGCCATTGATAAATATTGTATCACTGTGATAAATTTATATATAGCAAACTTTATAATCAAGGTGGTAGGGAGGATTTTTGTCCTCATAGGTTCAAGTGGGTGCTTGAACATAGGGAGTTGTAGCTTCCATCTGGTTGCAGCCAGAGAAACCAGGGCGGCAGGGTGGTGCAAGGGAGAACTGTTGTTCTCTGTTTTACAGGTTGGTGTCTGTGTGACTGGTATTTGGTGCTTCCATCCAGTTGGTGTTGGAACACTTAGGGAGTTGTTGCTTCCTTCTAGTGGGTTCTAGAGAAACCAGGGAGTTGGTGCTTCCTTCTAGTAGGTGCTAGAGAAACTAGGGAGTTGGTACTTCCTTCTAGTGGGTGCTAGAGAAACCAGGGAGTTGGTGCTTCCTTCTAGTAGGTGCTAGAGAAAACAGAGAGTTGGTGCTCTCAACAAGTTGCATCTTGCAAAACAGAGGTTGTAGCCTCACAATGAGTTGGAGCTCATATGTATGATAATGTACAGAATGTAAATATTACTTATCATACCAAGAAGAAGAGTTTTTTACCCTTTATGGGTTTCCTCAGGAAATATCTGTCTATGTATATTTCATATGTGTGACTGATGTTGAATGTTCTATTGCTTACCTCCCTACATTATTGTGATTGTCATTAAGTTCTCTACAAAGAGTTTAAAATAAGCATAATTGTTTAAGCACGGTAACAACTGATTCACCTCCCCCTCTCAGTTGTCCAACAATTGGTATCAGAGCAGGTTCCTTTTATCTAAAGGTAGATTTGTAAGATTAAACATGACAAGTCATGAAGGGACTTCAACCACTAAGCCTCCTATGTTTGATGGAATAATTTTTTCCTTCTAGAAGGTTAGAGTGAGAACATACCTAATGGCCTTAGGTGTTGATGTTTGGGATGTAGTAGAGACTGGAGACATAAAGCCTGTTGTGCTAGCTTCCAAGGATGATAAGTTATAATTTAGATTTAATTATAACAGAATGAATGCTATCTTGAATGGACTTGCAGAAGCCGAGTTTGTAAAGGTGATGCATCTTCAAACTACCAAAGAAATGTGGGATAAACTTATTAACAGCTATGAAGGAAATGAGAAAGTAAAAGATGCCAAACTTCAAACATTTAGGTTGAAGTTTGAACAAGGAAATATGAATGAAGATGAAACATTTAGCAAGTATTTTTTAAGAGTTGAAGAACTTGTGAATGCCATGAAGGGTCTTGGTGAGAAGATTGAAGAATCAATTTTAGTTCAGAATATTTCAAGATATTTTCTTGATAAATTTAATCCAAAAGTCTCTGCAATAGAAGAACTAAATGATCTTAAAACTTTGTCCATTGATCAACTCCTAAGAACTTTAATTGCATATGAAATGAGAATCAACAAAGATAAATCCATTACTAGAGAAGCATCTTTTAAAGAAGACAAGGATGTTGATTCAGATTTAGATGATATTGAGGCAAAATTTGTGAGAAGGTTAAAGAAAGGATCAGGAAAATATCAAGGCAAGCTTCCCCTCAAATTTTTTAACTATGGTAAGATAGGTCACTTTGCAAATAAGTATCCACACAAGAAGAAGGACCAGAACTCTGAAGGTGAAGAGAAGTACAAATCTAAAAGATTTGATAGAAAGAAAAGTTTATGTGTAAATAATGACGACTCCTCAGAAGACACTGATTGTGACTCTTCATGTGAAGATAAGGTAAATGACTTCATTCTTATGGCCAAAGAGGATTATGATAATAAAAGCACAGACAGTGATGATAATGATGAAGAAGCTATGATTGACTTGGAAAGAGAGTTGATCAACACTTTGGAAGAGATTGACAGACTCATAATTAAGAACAAAAAGCAAAAACAATTGTTGATACAGTTCGAGAAAGACAATAAACAACCTGATGAAGACTTTTCCCTGCTAAAAGTGGAATTAGAAGAGGCAAAGAAAATCGAGGACATTCTGAAACAACAATTATCAGAGAAGAAAGTAAGGTGTGAAGCCTTGGAAGAAGAAGTAGTGAAAACCAGAAAAGAGATGGACAAGTTTAAGGAATTGTATCACCAAAATATGTCAAGTATTAAAGCTTCAGAAGGATTAACCTCCATTCTAAATCAACAAAGAAACCCAAAGTTGAAATATGGCTTGGGTTATGAAGAGGGATCAAGTAGTGGTCAGCCAAGAAACAAAGAACCCATCAAGTTTGTCAAATCTACAACCAATGACAACAACAAACCTACAGAAACAAAGGAAGACAATCAGCCGCCTAGCAGGAGTAAAAAAAAAGGTGCCAGGACTGAATCTGTAGAACAAAGAAATAAGGCACTCCCTGCTCAAGGAAATCAACAGCATGGAAGAAATCGATTTTCTTAAAGAAGACAACCTTTTTCCAGGTACAAAGAATTTTTCTATGGATATTGTTTCTACTGTTCTAACTTTGGTCACAAAGTTGTAAATTGTTCCTTAAGACTTAGACATGAGCAATTAAGATTTCCAAGGAATAAATATCTGCCACAACAAAGAATGATACAGCCAAGTAAAAAACCATCACATATTGCAAATTGCCAAATTAAGTCTAGAGACATGCAACTGAGGAGGTCAAGAAATAATAAACAGTCAATGAGTAGACAACACTACAACAATAACTTTGACCTATTGAATAATGATATTGAATGCTATAGCTGTCACAACTTTGGCCACAAAGTTGCAAACTGCCATATGAATAATTACAAAGCGGATCCAAGGATAAAGTTCTTAGATAGAAAGGCCAACACATGGAAAAGGAAAGATAGTGAAAAATGTGGTCTAGCACTTTCAACTCAAAAACAAAAGGCCTCGGGGAATATAGATAGTGGATGTTCCAAACATGTGACTGGAGACAAGGATAAGCTTATGTCCATAAGTAAAAGGAAAACAGGAAATGTGATCCTTGAAAAAGATGAACCAGTTAAAATCAAGGATAGAGGGATGGTGAGTTTGAGTAATGACAAAGGAGATGCCCAGTACATTCTGCTTGTGGATGGTCTGAAACATAATTTTCTCAGTACAAGTCAAAAGTGTGATAGAGGCAATGAAGAGGTGTTCACGTCCAAAGAGTGTAAGGTAAATGTAAACTCAGGACAAGTGGTGAATAAAGGCATAAGGACAATTAATGATGTTGATGTTGAATCCTCCTTTGCAAGTAAAGAAGAAGATTCATATACAATAAAAGAATGTTCAGTTAGCATTTATCCCATGGAAAAAGTAGGAGAAGAATCATGTCATAAGCTGGAAGCAGAAGTTTTGAAGGTTGAGAAGTCAAACACCCAAATCAAGTTCTTGAAAATTTTCATGACCCTGGATAAAATCTTGGATAATCAGAGATCACCAAATGACAAATCCGGTATTGGACTCAACAAGGTAGAAATCAGTGCTCCTAAGAAACCTGATACAATTCCTCCATTTGTAAAAAGGAAAAGTAGATGTGAGAATGGTTGTAGCGGTTTTTTCTTGTGATTGAATATGGTCATAAAAGCCTTGGATTGTATGCATCATGGAAGAAAAATGAAATTGCAGTAATAGAGATCGATGAGAATCAATGGGAAGATCCAAGGGTTGTTTGAAAAGTACGAGCTACAATTACGTAGTGTTTCAGTAGGACAACAACATCCTCAGCAACAACATTTTGTTTTACAAAATGATATACATGACATCCTGTAGAGATAACAAGAGGAAAGACCTTGTCAGGGAAAGCTAACCTTTTAGGAACAAAGGGGGAAAGAAGTCAGAAGCAGAGAGAGAACAGTGACAGGGGGAGTCATCCAGTTATGACAAGGAAAGTTTGATGAAGGAGTCCCAGTAAGAGAGGTGAACAATTTCGAGTATTCTATAGAGGATACAACAGAAGTTGAAGATGAACAGGTCCAAGAATCAAAAGGAGAAGACTTTGGTTTAGATACAAATATTTTGCAGGCCTCAAATAAGAGAGTCCATCCTGTCATGGGGAGTTTGTGTTGGTTTAATATCCGATACCTCTTAAACATACTACAATAGCTTGGGGAGAGCATGTTTTCTTTGACATTGATGTCAAAGGGGGAGAAAAGGAGTGGTCCAGACCAGATGCTACAGTTGGAGGTCCAAACGGATTAGCGCAGTCGTTCAGGGTTGCCATCAATGCCAAAGGGGGATATTGTTGGCATGTTTACAAGAAGAGCATGCTTGTCATTGATGGCAAGAACAGCAGCAATGATGGCATGTCTACAGGCAATAAAAACAACAACGATAGCATGCTTATAGTTATTGATGGCAATAAAAACAATGACAAAGGTATGGTTACAGGAAAGAATAGTAGCGACGTTGGAAGGTTTACAGTTGGGAGACAACAATGGAAAACAGGCAGGCAAGGAAGATCAGCAGCGATGATGGCATGGAAAGATCAGAAGAGTAAAAATGAAGAGCAACATTGATCATTGGATCCCATTCAGAATTCTCAATGACCGTCAGATCTAAATCCAGATAGGAGGAGCGCAAAGCTGGAGGATAGATCTCAGGTGTTAGATTCGAGCATAGGGTTCGACCATCGTTGGATCCAGGAGAACCTGCATGTTCTTTAAAGTGAAAGGTGAAGAGGGCTTACAAAATCCCGAAAGCAGGAGGACTGTCCATCTTCAGGAAGGACATGTGGTTACATATCAACATTTCGTTGACTGAGAGGTCAAAGGAAGGAGTGTTCTAACCTCTCTAACTCACGATATGAAAAATCGCAAAATAATCCTAGCCGTCGAATCGAGGATTGATCTGGACCGTTGATCAAACACGACGAAGGCCTGTGAATTTTTGAAATCACGATAATATCTGGACCATTGGGTCCATAGGACACGTGGTGAAATATCATCCTTTCGCTGACTGGAAAGTCAAAGGAACGAGTTTCCCTAACCTCTCGAACTTGCGATATGTGAAATCGCAAAATGTCGAAATGTGAAATTACGACATGGAGTTTCGGGGATTGCAACATGGAGCGTCAAGGTATCTCATCACAAGAATTGTCGAAATGCGAAATTGTGACATGGAGTTTCGGAGATCACGACTTGGAGAGTCGAGATGTCTCACAATAGGAACTCACGATATGCGAAATCACGAAAAGATCTGGATCGTCAAATCATCAAGATTGTGGACTGTTGATCTGACTCCATTTCGGAGTTTCGGATATCGGGAGTTGGAGGAGTCAAGAGTCAAGACTCTTCATCATAGGTGTCCCGAAGTTGCGAAATTCGAAATGTCGAATTACCTTCAGATCATTTCAAGGTTCGTGACTTGGAGTGTCGAAACACTTCCTCACAGAAATGCCGAAACGCCAAAATGCGAAATGTCGAAATACCTTCAGATCATTTCAGGGTTCGTGACTTGGAGTGTCGAAACACTTCATCACAAAAATTTCAAAATGCCGAAATGTGTTTTTGAATAAGTCTGTGGTCACAGCCAGTGATCACATCTGCGGAAGATGGAGGAAGGAGCTAGTGCAACCAAGCTCCATTTCGGTGATCGCGACTTGGAGTGTCGAGACCCTTCATCATAGGAATGTCGAAATGAAAAATTGTGAAAGTGCTTTATGGATAAGCGCTTGGTCACCATCGGTGCTCACATTGTCGAAGATATGTAGAGAAGAGATCGAAGAGACAAGCTCCATTTCGGAGTTTGGGACATGGAGAGTCGAGATGACTCTTCACAGAATCCCTGAAACGCGAAATGAAAAATGCATGTTCAAAATTGGCCCCTGGTCATAACCTATGGTCACAACGATGAAGGCTCAAGGGAGGAGCTAGCACAAAGCTAATATCCATTTCAAAGATCGTGACTTGGGGAGTCGAGACTCTTCACCACATGAATGTCGAAATGTCGAAATGCCTTATTTCGAAATGGTGAAATCAACGCGAGACCCTGTGCTTGTAATTCAACGGTGTTGGATACTTGGAAATCTGATCGAAGGGATATTGTTTCTCTTCACAGTTAATCGATCAGTTATGATTCAGTTAGCAGAACTAAATCATGACTCTTGGACTGTTGGCGATTCAGTTGCTGATGTGTTTTCTTGGAGGTTCACAGTGTAACTGCTAGAAAGGACTGATGGTTTTTGTGAGAGGACTCGAAGAGACTTCATGGTGACCGTCAGAGAAGATAAAGAGTCTTGAGGCATCATCCAGTGGCATGAAGACTGTTCATAGAGGATATTTACAAATGTAATACCGTTGGATCCTGGAATTGCAACAGAGGGAATGAGCTCGACTGTGACAGAGAAGACGAAGAGTCTCGATTATTGGAGAGGCTAAGGAATCTTGGCATAACACCCAGTGATGATGGACGCATGGGTTTAACCACCAGAGAAGCTGAAGAGTTGCAATGATGATCAGGTAAAGCACTCGACATGGGGAGAGAATGTAGAAGCATTGTGAATAGAGGATGCACCAAATGCACACAGAGAATAAAAATGAAGAACAGAGAAGAGATTGGGTGTTGTTGAGAGTGATTCAGGCGTGTACAAGGAGGTAGAGTGCAACAACTAAAATGAACAGAAGAGGAATGGTGCATAGATGGGACATGGCGCACAGAGAATAAAAGGAAGAAGAACATAAAGCGTAAGGAAGGTGTGCAGGAAGACACTGATGCAGGTAGAGAAGAGCAGTGTAGCAGAACAGTGATGAGACCGGTAAGCCACTGATAAATATTGTATCACTGTGATAAATCTATATATAGAAAACTTTATAATTAGGGTGGTAGGTAGGTTCTAGGGAGGACCATTGTCCTCAGAGGTTCAAGTGGGTACTTGAACACAGGGAGTTGTAGCTTCCATCTAGTTGCAGCCAGAGAAACCAGGGTGGTAGGGTGGTGCAAGAGAGAACTATTGTTCTCTATTTTACAGGTTGGTGCATGTGTGACTGGAAGTTGGTGCTTCCATCCAGTTGGTGCTAAAACACTTAGGGAGTTGTTGTTTCCTTCTAGTGGGTGCTACAGAAACCAGGGAGTTGGTGCTTCCTTCTAGTAGGTGCTAGAGAAAACAGAGAGTTGGTGCTCTCAGCAAGTTGCATCTTGCAAAATAGAGGTTGTAGCCTCACAATGAGTTGGAGCTCATATGTATGATAATGTACAGAATGTAAAGATTACTTATCATACCAAGAAGAAGAGGTTTTTACCCTTTATGGGCTTCCTTGGGAAATATATGTCTTTGTATATTTCATATGTGTGACTGATGTCGAATGTTCTATTGCTTACCTCCATGCATTATTGTGATTGTCATTAAGTGCTATGAAAAGAGTTTAAAATAAGCATAATTGTTTAAGCACGGTAACAACTGATTCAGC
>ML823399.1:99599-126875 GCA_009831015.1 Picea engelmannii
ACATATATAAAGACAAGAGTTTGAATCTACTAATTTCCATACACCAAATAAAATAACTGAGGTCTAGGTACGAAAAGGCAAAACATCCATAAAGGATTTTGCAAAAAAACATTTAACCATTTATTTCCACAACAGAATTTCCACAGACCTCATATGGTGGCCACAAGGAAAATACGCCTATATATTCACAACAATTGAAAGATAATTTGAAGGAGTTGCAAGTCTTCCAAAGATTGGGTAAAGGGTATGGCGTTATGCAAGAAAAAAATAAATTTGTATTTTGTGTCTCAGAGAAAACCCCGTGAATTTCAATCACCAGAGATGAGTGAAACCAAAAAATACTTGCCATAATTATTTTCCAACAGTCATAACAACAGAAGAAACATTCATTTTTGGAACAACGCAATCACATAATCCAAACAAAAAGGAATTATGAACAATATTCTCAGCTTGGAATATTTAAATGCCAAGAGGGAGGAACCTCCAATATAAATGAAATTTGCACAGTCGTGATAACCACATACATCCATTATAAACTTTGGAAAGAAAACATAGATTGTAAGAACATCTAAGAGCCAACATCATGATTTTATTCGGAGCTAAGCTATATTTCATGAATGGAGAGGTAAGAGCCAATGTACTTGTAAGGATAATTCCAGAAAACCAAAAAGAACTACTATTCTTTCCAAGGCCGAGAAAAATGGAGGCAACACCAGCCAAAGAAACCAACACAAGTGCAAACAAAGTGAGGGTGGAGACCTTGAGGCAGGGTTAGAGCGACGTGGAATAATTTCACATCGTTTCCCACATTAATTCCATCAAATATATCCAAGTACGAGTGCACCCACATAGTACACAATGTTTGCCACATAACATTTCAATCCAAAAAATTGAATTTCTCCCCTAGATTAAACTCATAAATATTAAGGTATACTCAACACTTAGCACCAAAACATGTCATGTCCCACATTCCTTGCTAGTAAAGGATTTCCATCTTGTAAAAATTTATCAATTGTCCATGATAATAACAAGTATACCATAAGCGCAACACACCATAACTATATGTGGCTCGTGCTTGCAGGGATTCCATGTTGCTCTTTTGGGCGTCAACAAACTGGTGATTCCACAGGGAAATATGTTCTCAACAGATTTAGAACTCAGAATGTTTGGTTTCACAGACCAATAGAAGTACATGATCGAAAAACTACTGAAAAGAATAGTTATGCAACAGGGGGAAAAGGATGGTTTAAGTGAAATAATGAGACGGTACTTCGGGGAATAACTTATGGAAAGTGATATATATGAAAGGAGTTGGTCGTGTATGCATAAAAATCGAATACGACATAACATATAATTATTTTTATACTTTCAAGGAGAATGCTTCTGATATGCTCTTGAATCTCAGGATGGAGGAAAGAAAGGGATAGCAGAAACAAGGAAGAAGAAAAAACTAATTATACTACAACAGTATTGAAAGCAAAAAGATATTTCAGCAGTGTATCAAAAGGAGGACGTCGTGACAGTTATGTGTATTTTATTTTAATTGATCAACAATACATACAGAATAGAATTGTTATGGAAAAACTGATCCAGAATGTATTTCTGATGATTATGAGAAACAAACAACAGAAATTAAAAGCTCAACAAACCAAAGAAAAAAGAAAATAGTAAGACAAAAGGCTATATACAACATCCATGTTTACATAAGGCATTAATGATCAATTTTCTTCCACATAATGTTTCAAGTGGGAACCATTAGTACTGTAAGAGAAAAATCGCTCCTCCAAATCCTTTAGAAGGTAAGAGTTTATGCCCATGATAAAAGCGATTTTGAAAGGCCCTAGCCATAATTTTTTGATTTTAGAATGTCTCCCTCTTTCAGCATGGGTTGAGTCCCATAGTAGGAATTTTTCATCAATCTTGAATTCATCATCATTTGCTTGTTTGTTAAAATACTTTTTCACAGTTTACTACCTTCTTTTTAGGTTCTCCAAGGAAACATTTATTTGTTCTTCCAGAGCTAACAATACATTTATGCTTTGGGGAACGTTAAAAGAATTTAATTCTTCAGTCTGTAACATCAGCTGTAAGGAGGAAATCTCTAGATTAGTAGGCAGAATAGCCTTTTGGCCATATACGAGATGAAAGGAAGTAAAGAATGTACTTGCTTTGGTGGTTTTGTGGTCTTCCCAGAGAACATAAATGAGAAGTGTGTGCCACTGGCGAGGTTTTTCTCCTATGATTCTCTTTACGATCCTAACCAGATTCTTGTTAGTGGACTTTGCTTGCCCATTTCCCTAAGGGTGGTAAGCAGATGAAGTGAAATGTTTGACCCCTAAATTAACCAAAAATTGATTCAATTTTGCAGAAATGAAGGTTGGACCATTTTCCGTAATGATCTCTAATGGGATGTTGAATTTGGAAAAGATATTAGATTCTAGGAAAGAAAATACATGTTCATCATGCATGTGTTTAAGAGGAACAACCTCCATCCACTTAGTAAAGTAATCAGTCGTTGTCAAAATAAAGATATTCCCTACAGAAGATGGAGGGTTTATAGGACCAATAAAATCTAAGCCCCATTTAGAAAAAGGGAAATATGGAAGGACAGGTTGTAAAGGCATGGCAAAGAGGCATTCTTTCTAGCAAATTTTTGGCACTTATCACAGGATATTTCAAATTTATATGAGTCATGAAATATTGAGGGCCAATAGTAACCATTTCTTATGATCTTAAAAGTAGTAGCCTTAGCAGAAAAATGATCACCGATGTAGATGACATAATTTGTTGATCCATGGATTATGTGTAACAATTTTTTTGCTTCTTCATCATTTACACATCGAAGTAAAAAACCATCAATGGACCTCCTAAACAAAAAGTATCCTAAAATGATATAGTTGGAAGCTTCAAGGCGGAGTCTCCTTCTCTGGTGAGGATCTAAGTTATCAGGACACCTTTGATGTTGCAAATAATAAACCATATTTTTATACCAAGGATGCTCAGCTATAGAAAGATTTTGATTTTCAATATAGAATAGCATTGAAAGAGGATTATCTTGATCACCAAGTTATTCACTTGGTTCAGGGTGTTGAGCTAAGTGAAGGGATAAGTCTCGTCCCTTGAATTTTTCCTATAAGATAATTTTGTGAAAATAGAAACTTGAAAGTAGGAAAAGGGAATTTTAACTGTGTATGTTTTCCCAAAATAAAATGGAAAAAAATTTATATAGCCTTGACAAGAGAAAAAACATGTTTCTCAATATAAGAGTATTTGATTTCATCATCTAATAAATTATGGCTCATGTAAGCTACAAGTTTTTCATTTTTTTGGTCATCACTTTGTAAGAGGATAGCAGAAATTGCTTCCTCGGTGGCATTGGTATATATGATCAAGTCTTTCTCAAAATCCAGTTTCACCAAAACTGGTGTGGAACTAATTACTTTCTTGATCCTAAGGAACGCATTATCGACATCATCTTTCCAAGAAAAAGAATGATCCCGCTTCAAAATATTATGGATTGGTCTAACCATGACAGCAAAATTAGGAACGAATCTATAGACAAAATTAATAATGCCCATGAAAGCTTGAACTTTTTTCTTGGAGGTGGGGGCAGAAAGGTTTAGAATGGCAGCAATCCTTTCAGGATCTATGTTTATCCCTTAATAAAAAACAATATGACTGATCATTTTTCCCTTCTTGACACCGAAAATATATTTGGAAGGATGTAAAGAAATTCCAATTTTTTTGCACCACATGAGAACTTTTCTAAGATGACCAAAATGATACAACTGGTTATTAGAATTAATAGTCAAATCATCAAGATAAACTTGGATAATCTTACTGATTAGATCGTCAACATCTATCTGGATATCTCTTTGAAAGGTGGCACATGCATTAGACAAGACAAAAGGCATGCATTCATAAGAAAATGTGCCCCAACATGTGGTAAATGTGGTTTTATATCTATCAGTCCTTTTTACCTTAATTTGATTATACCCAGAAAAACCATCAAGTAAGGACATCATTTGAGACCTTGCAACCTATTGTAAAATCATTTCCATATTAGGAAGTGGAAAATTGTCTTTGACACTTTCTCTGTTCAATGTGTGGAAATCGACACATAATTTGATTTGGCCAATAGTTTTCCAAACAACGACCAGATTTGAAACCCACTTGGAATACTTAATTGGAAATATTATATTATATTTCAACAATTTTTCCAATTCCTTTCTAATGGTGGCTTCAAGTGCAAGGTTAATAGATCTTTGTTTTTGCCTAACTGGTTTTATTCCTTCCTTGATAGGAATGGCATGTTGTATGAGGGTAGGATCAAAACCATGAATATCCTTGAATGACTAGGCAAAAACATCTTGAAATTCACGGATTAATTCTGTGAATTTTTCTTTCTCTTCATTAGAACATTGGGCACATAATTTAATGATCTATGGATATTCAGATGTCCCAATATTCAAGGAAATTATATCACCGACTTTCCTTTTCGACTCCTCTTCCTTATGTGTTTATTTTTTGCCTACATCACTTGACGAAAATGAACTTTCGAGAGGATTCAAACCTTTAGGAAGTTTTCCATCTTCAATAGATAGGATTTCTTTGGGCTTAAACGGTTCATTTTGTATGAAAGTGCAAATTCATTCATCACTCGGGAAAATTTTCCATGATTCTACGTTATCAGGGATGTGAGGAAAATATAGATATTAAAACATACAATCAGGTCTTTGAGGTAAAATTTGTCAGGTAGGGGATGCTGCAAAAACAACTAACCTATCAACCATTGAATTAAGTTCCCTCTTAACATGAGTGACGTTAAATGATAACAAATTTGAAATGATCATTCAAACAGCTTGAGTATAACATTTAAGTAACTTATTGCTTGGTGAATAAATCTTACATACAAGATTCACAACAAGTTCAGAATCACCAAAAATTGTTAGTTGGCCATATCCAAGGTTATACGCATTTTCGATGCCTAACAATAAAGCCTCAAATTTGATGGCATTGTTTGTGCAAGAAAATTCCAACCTATAATAAAAATTGTGGTTTTTATCTATAGGAGAATATAGAATGATGGAAGCTCCATTACCTTCGTTTGAACATGATCCATCGAAATGCATGTGCCATATGCCATCATCTAAATCAACTGGTTCAAGCATAGTGTCACTCTCATTAGCAAAGATAGAGTACACTCCCAAATCTTCTTCGAGATAGTTTACATTAGGTTGGGGAATGCTCTCTATATACGGTGAAATTATTCCTTCCCTAAGGACTATAATGCTCTCTGTTCCAAGGGACAGACAAATGTGTTCCATCAAGTGAAAGGTATCCACCAGTTAAGGCTTGCCAATCTCTTCCAAAAATAATTGAGTAGTTACTCATTGGCATATCAATTACTTGGATGTTGAGGGTTGTTCTTATCTCAGGATGCGCACACAAAACTAAGGTTACATCCTTGATTTCACCTATAGTCGATTGTTGCAATATATTATAAGAGAGCATGTTTCTAGAATTTTCGTTACTGCAAGATATGTCAATCTCTTCCATGACAATTTTAGACATCACACTTGGACCTGACCTGCCACCAATTAGGAAACAATGAGCTATTTTATCCATGATTTTTACTGAAATATAGAGAGGGGGATTTTTTACGGGGTTCCTAAAATTATTTATACCTATCTTATTTACAGTTGAATCCTCTTCCTTTGACTCTTCAAATAGATTGGCTACGGTAGAAATGTTACCTTCCATAAGGTTTTTGAGATGATTTTGTTGTTTTGGGATGACAACCATCTCCAAAAGAGTAGCATCGGCTTTGATATTAACCAATTGATTAAGGATATTATACTTAGAAGAGGGAAGAGGAGAAGACACTCCTTGATTACCCGAAGTTATGACAGCTTGTGTATCAGCACTTTGAGAAGATGAGCTTGGGGTGGAAGAAGTGTGGGGAAGGTTATATTTTCCCTTGGCAGTGTAATATGTATTCCTGGTATTGATTACCATAACATCTTCTAGTTCAAACTAATCTAAAGCAACAATTTTGGTATCGGTCCTTTTTCCAAAGATCTTATCTCTAGCATTTTTCTTAACTTCACAAGTACTTTCTTTATGATTTTCTTCACAGAAGTTACACCAACTGCGATCCATTATGGCCTTTGGCTGAAAAAAAATTTCATTAGTATTCCTAAAAGGTGCTAAGGAAGAATAAGATGCCCCAGGGGCAAGGGAAGAGGAATTTCCTTTTTGTTTGTAGGCTATCATCCTATTATTCATATCTTGAACGAGTTGTATAAGGGAAGACATGTTTGTTTTCTTGACCAAGTCTCCCTTAGGAAGACCTGTTCTTTCGATTTTCTCTTCATATTCTAGGCAAGTCTGAAGAGTGGAATCGAGGTTGACAATAGCCTTCTCTTTGATTATATGACAATAAGGAGAAGGTAATGCATTATAATAATGCATGAAAGCAACCTGATTTTGAGGACGGATTAGTTTATGGATTTGATTATATAATTTGGTGAAGCGAAGGTTAAAATATTTAATGGTTTCACCATCCTTATAGGAAATATTTGTGTATTCCCTTAACTACTCAGCTGGACTCTTGGGTTGTCCATAAGTGGACTTGAACCAGTAAACCAATTCTTCCCAAGTGGAAAGGATTTTGAGAGGGAGGTCAAAGAAATTTGTTGGAGATTTCCCTTCGAGAGAGTTGACAAATAAATGCATGCAAGTGTCGTTATCGTTACCCCCTATGTTATGACAAGAATTATTTTTGGAACAGGGGTAGACCTGGGGTTCAACGCTACAACATCACACCAACAAAACCCTAACTACTGACCCTTTCGGCAACACCTGCGAAGCAGATGAAGTCTCACTCGAGGTAGAGGCAGGGGTGGTTGCAAGACTCAGGTGTCTGCAACCTTAGTTGGGACATAGATTTGTGATTATATCGCTTACAAATCACTTAGCATAGGTCATTCATCAATATTCCACTTATATCTACTTCACCGACATAACAAATCATCACATCATTCACTTAGGTCTAGGTTATTTTAGCACTTAGAAACAACAAGACAGATCAGATCTGGTAGACCAATCACTTAGCATATTCATACACATCGGATTTAGCATTCATATACATCTCTAGCACTAAGCATAAGAAAGTCTATTTAATCACATCTAAGCACTTAGCAATACAAAACATCTAATAATAAGAACAAAGCACAACACACGGTATTTGTGTGGTTCACCCCCACCCTAGGGCTACATCCACCAACTCTTCTTCTTTTTTATCTTCATTCAATCCGGTTACAGCACAGAGCTATCAAAATCCTACTCTGCATAGGATAGGAGATATGTGTGCACCTCGTCAGATCCTCCTTCCTCGAGTGGATCTAGCACAAAGCCTCCTTACAATCTGTGCACTCAGCACTTACAACACTTGCACTCAGCTCTGCAAGTCAATCACATAGATCAATTCTATAACTAATCCCTTGGGCTAATCTTCTTTTTTACTTACATCTCCTAGATATCTATTTATACATTACAAAAGTGGGTCTAAGCGTGGGTAAACTCATGGGCCGACATCCCTTTCCCATTACATATTCCCAAAAACCCCAAAAGGACCCAAAGTGGGTTGAGATCCTGTGATCTCTGCTTCGTCTTGCACGCCTCCTTCAACAGGCTGTCAAAGTCCCAAAAACAGTCAAATATGACCAAGTATTCCTCAAAACTTGGTCAATGGCCAACAGGCCCCCAACACTCACTTGTGACTCATCTCAAGTCACTCTAGTCTGAGAAATTTTGCCTTGAATGCCTTGAGCTTGGCTCGAGCTACTTCGACATGTTGTTGTGCCACAGCCTCTTTCTCGATGAACTCCTGGATGAGTGCATCATTTACTGGTCCATCGAGGCATTGCTCTACTGAGATGATGACCTCTTCTAGCTCTGTTCCTTGAGTCTCGATCTTCGAAAATAACATGCATTCCTTATCCATGCACAGGTTGAAGTTGTTGAGTTAATTCCATTACCTTGCTCTAGACCGTATGGATCTACTGTCAGGCGGTGCACTGCTCACGAGACCACTTCATTCTCTCTATGGGTGATAGGGCCTTCAGCTGCACCTGTAGGTTTTCAGCTTCATGCTTCACCTACTGGAGCTGCGACTCCAATTTATGCAATTTTGGATTCTCGGTTAGGTTCTCATATATCTGGGCACTTATTTTACTTAACTGTTTGCATTCCTAAGTGAGTGCTTTAATCCTTTCTATTGTTCTTCAGGGCAGTCATTTCTTGTTGGTCGCACAATTCTTGTGGGGTACTTGGTATGGTATGAAGCTCTAATTCCATGACTCTTTGTTGAAGTTGTTGAATAACTTCAGCAAGCTTCATCACTTGGCATTATATGGGTTCTTTTGCTTTCTTCTCTAAGCCAGTCACATAGCGAAATGATCTGTTGACTACTTCTTCAATCCTTATCTGCTTCGCGAGCAACTGCTCTTTCTCTTTTTGTATCTTATCTCTGTCTTCTTCAAATTTTTCTTGGAGAGTGTCCTTCTCTTGTTGCACAACTCGGCGTTATTCGATGATTTCCTCATGTTCTTACTTTAAGGTCTAGGTGGCCTGCGTTGTTTCTTCATGTGCTTTCCAAAGGTGTACCTCGGTTGTGTCAGCAATCTTGCGGAGTTGAACTAGTTCATCTCCCTCTTCTATTGTTCCTTCTGGCAGGGGCGCAGTGGAGACTGTGCGGCTAGACTAAAGTGCCTACTACACTCCTTTGAGCTCGATCTCAATTCTATTGTACATTGTCTCTTTCTTAGCTTCCTTCTTTTCTTCTATCTCTTCTATAGCTTCATTCATAGTTGCGATGAGGAAACTAAAGTCATTTGGAGTGAGTGTGGTTTGTAGCTTAGTTATGGGTGCTTTCGATTTCTTTCAGGAGGAAGGTTCCGGAGGCGAACCCTTCCTCTTCTTTATGATTTCTACTTCGTCTTCTGGTCTTTGTTTGACTTCTTCTAAGTATTATCCATCACCTCCTTGATCTGGTGTAATGAATCCATCCTCATAGATAGGTTGGATATATCCTATACTTCCTCAACCTTCTTCGTCGTCTTTGTTTTCTTTGTCTTATTGGGCCCAGGTGCATCCTGCGCAGCTTCTGGGTTGTTGATGTCGGACATTTCTACGGGGTCTGCTGAAACAAGGAGGTTCGTTGACCATTCCTTGGTGATCTCCTCCAGGTCTTCTTCTGTCAGCTTATAATAAGACTGAAGTTGTTCCTTGTGCTCATCAGTGTGTGTTGTAATATATATGAAATGACAGTATGTGTTGAACTTCATCAAAGGTCGAAACCTGTGTAAAGTATTCAGGGTCATGCGAGGCTTGGACTGGATGGTGAGCTTCAACTTGGTGTAGTAGGTATGGAAGATGGAATTGGATTGTCATTGCTTTTTCATATCGTTCGAGTACCACAATGTGTTGAACTTTGCGGCCAGTGGTTCAAAGGGGTCAATGTTCGGGAAGGTTGCACCTTCCGATAGCTCCCATGCAACGAAATTTATAAGTATCAAGACCCGGCTAAAATGGAATTCATGCCCCTGATCCTGGGCTTCTCTGCAGTCAATCTCTAGTTGATTCACCAGGTACTTCGCCTAGTTCATATGTAGTCCCTTTGTGCACTTCCCTGCGAGGTCGACTACAAATCCAGATACTTGCGTGGTTCGATTATTGTGAACTAACTTGCCTATGATTAGCTGACATGCAAGGCGCACTGTGCCACTTTCAATAGAAGCTACATTATATCCTTTCACACCTTTCTCAACATCACCATAAGATTCTTTGATCTTCTGAGCAAGAGAATGATCCTCAGTCTTTCCAGGATAGTAATCATGGGGATTAGGGCCCTGCATGCTAAGACTGGTGATTCGATTGATCAGAACTGGATCAATTGTTATGCGATGGTTTAACCATAAGTATCCTCCATGGTAACTCGCTAGCAGTAGCTTCACACAAGAATTCACCTCCTGGTTTCTACCGAAGTGCGGTATCTTCATAACTTTGAGCAGAGTGGACTACACGAGGTTCATCATCCAATGTTGAGGGACAATCTTCGAATTCTTTCCCTTGGTTCTGGTTAGGTACTTGTACGAGGAAAGCATGATGTAAACTTTACGATCCCCCAGGTTGAAGTCACTAAACTTCAATGCTCCAATCTTGTCTTGATCTACGTGGACTGCGCATACCCCTTTTGGCAGGTACGTAGTGACTAGAGTGTACTCAAAGTATCTAGGCACACTAGCTCCGTTGATCACACCGCTCAGAGGTGGTATGTAAGTAGGTAGAATGGATGGAACCAACTTCGCGTTGACCATATCATCTTTATGTTTGGTTCTTCTTTCTGCGCAGGTTCGGGATGTTCCTTCTTGAGCATTCGATGGAGAGGCTTTCACTCCTCTTGTCGATGATGCCTATATACCTGTAGACAATCCTCTCTTCGACATGACTCTTTCGGCTCTGAGGCTATCAAGTACCTCTCTTACAAAGTCTTCAGTTGTGCTAAATTTGTCGGACATATACGCTTAGGATCAATACCTCAGGTTCTCAAAGTAATGTAGGTATTGTAATAAGGTAGAGAATAAGAGTATAGTAATCATTGTTCACAATTCGCAATTAGAGTAAGTGTCTTCCATGCATGGCGCGATGGAATAAGTAAGTAACTTTGTAACGGATATGGGGCTTCATTATCTCTTGTTATGTCCGTTATGGCACGGTCTAATGGTATGGTGATGAGCCATTAATGTTTTTCAATCCGTTAGGAGTGGCAGTCGAACGGGTATATCGGCTTCCAACAACTATATTGCTTCTCCTTGGTGAAGTGACCCATGTCATTGTTCTGGTATTCCGGCGAAGCTCCAATTTTACAAGTTTTCTTTCTGATAGGTTCCCTATGGAACCCTCTGTAGCCTGTCGATCTTTTCTCTCTTTTTACTTATCTTCCTAGCCTTCTTCCCCGTGAGCTTCATCTCGATATTTATTTTCCCGTTATGATTTTTCTTGGGCATAGTCACTTCATGTTGTTGAGGTACTCTCCCAAGAGCCAGTGGTACTACTTTGTCTATATCTGATATAGATACTCCAATCTTCTGTGAGTCCCCTAATTCTTTTGCAACTTTGACATATGGACTTCTAGTGTCAAATATCTTTGATTTGTTCTCTTTTTCTTCAATCAACTACGCGATCCTTCTGGTCATGAAATCTTTTAACTCTTGTCTCTAATGTTCTAAAACCTTTTCTTCTTCCTTCTTCCTGGATTTATCTCTTTCAATCCAAGGTTTTCCAAGTAACATAGTAAATGGGGCGTTGTCCTCAATAAATTTGATAATATCAAAATCTTCCTCAGTCGAAGTTCCATTGACATTCATAGATATCTGAGTGAGCCTTCCACATAGGTTTACCAGTTTCCCTCTGAATAACCATATTCCACTTAGTGAATGGATCATAGCAGGCCTTCCTATAGCTTCCCAAGTTCTCTTTTTCATAACATTCACCTCTATTTCCTCGTCCAGAACACAGTCAATGTCGAAGTCTCCTATTCTTACCTCGATGCATTTTTTTTTGTTAAAGACCTCTAATAATCTAACATGTTGGTGGTCATTCAAGGTTTCTTTCATTTGTATCAATACATTCTCTGATTCTTGTTGGGGTTCTACTATTTTTGGATCTGCCTTAGGGTTTTCTTCATTCAGATTCATTCTTTCGAGCTTAGCAATCATTCTAAGACAATCCTATATCTCATGGTCCATAGCTTGACAACAAAGACAACTACGTCTTGCACCAGGAAATTCCTTAGGTAGATGTCTCGGTCTTTTGCAAATGTAACATAGGTTTAATCCTCTCTTCCTTTTAAATGATCCCCAACTTCTATTATACTACGCACTAGGATCATGGGAGCTAGTCTGCAAAAAAATCTTTCTAGGGTCCTACATCCATTGGTTAGTCCAAACATTCTTTCTATGCATAGGTATAACATATCTATCATCATTCTTATCAGATCTACTCATATCAAACTTTCTTTCATCTATTAATTCCCTAGTTTTAAATCTAGGATATAATCTATCAAACATATCTAGATCCATACTCTAGAAACAAAAAATTTCACTTATCTTACCTCTACAGAGCACAAAGCTTTCAGATCTAAGAAATTTTAACTATGCTTACCTTTATTGGAGCACTGAGCTTATAGATCTTACCTCTTTTCTTCAGATCTGACCTATTTTCTTCAGAAACTTCCACTTTTATCTTTCTTAGAGCATAAAGCATTCAGCACAGAGCTTTTTAGATCAAGTAAAATACTGCGCACTAGGGCACAGATCCATGCACAGAGCTTCCACAGTTTCAGGACGAATCTTTGCTCAAATCTTCTTCTCCCTTAGTTCCCAACAATCACAGTTTTGGTCTCGGCAATGGAACCATTTGTTGGCATAGAGGCAGACCCGGGGTTCAACACTACAACAACACACCAACAAAACCCTAACTACCGGCCCTTTCGGCAACACCTGTGAAGCAGATGAAGTCTCACATGAGGTAGAGGCAGGGGTGGTTGCAAGACTCAGGTGTCTGCAACCTTAGTTGGGACACAGATCTGTGATTATGTCGCTTACAAATCACTTAGCATAGGCCATTCATCAATATTCCACTTAGATATACTTCGCCGACATAACAGAGCATCACAGCATTCACTCAGGTCTAGGTTATTTTAGCAGTTAGCAAAAACAAGACAAATCAGATCTGGTAGACCAAGCACTTAGCATATTCATACACATCGGATTTATCATTCATATACATCTCTAGCACTAAGCATAAGCAATTCTATTTAATCACATCTAATCACTTAGCAATACAAAACAGCTAAGAATAAGCACAAAGCACAACACACAATATATACATTACAAAAGTGGGTCTAAGCGTGGGTAAACCCACGGGCTGACATCCCTTTCCCATTACATATTCCCAAAAACCCAAAAAGGACCCAAAGTGGGTCGAGATCCCGTGATCTCTGCTTCGTCTCATGTGCCTACTTCGACAGACTGTCGAAGCCCCAAAAATGGTCAAATATGACCAAGCATTCCTCAAAACTTGGTCAAGGGCCAACAATTATAAAATGATACCAAGTATTTTTTTTAGTAATGGTGTCATTTCCCTAAAACCTAGGTAAATGCTCCTTGAATTTTGGTAATGGGTGAGTACTTGATGTAAGATTCAAGGGAGAAGATATGTTCCATGGGGTGATTGTAGCATCTTCCTTGAATTGGAAAAGTCCATATTTCTTTATGACTTTAGCAGGATTGGTAGTGGATTGAATAGGGACTTGATGATTGTATATACTACCAATTACTGATGAAGCAGAAGGTTGTGAGGAGGAGGGATCCCCGATACCACTACCACTACCCGCAGATGTCATGTTGAAAGTGATAGGTATGGGTAATAAAGTTGAACTGGCATAATCAGATAAGGTTCCCCTAAGAGAACTTTGTTGTGTTGATAAGACAATTTTTCTCCTTCCTATTTCAACAATAGGGGTAGCTTCAATGATCCAAAAAGGATCCAGAGAAGACTAAGGATAACTCAAAATTCGTAGAAGCAACTCAAGAAGCTCAAAATGTCCTCAACAGTTATAGAAAAGGAAAAAATTCAAAATCCTCAAAACTTAATGAAATTGGCATCATTGCGAAGAGTGCGTCGCAATATTTCCAACAGCGTAAATCGCTCGTCAAACGGAGTTACAGATCAAAATATATTAGCGGTCAATGTTTTGGTCAACCTAGCTCAGTCAGCAAGAATGAGTCAGCATCCGTACTAGTGATGTTAGCACTAGTACGGATGACTTCATCATCCGTACAGTATATGTGGCACACATAGAGGGTGAGACATGTCATGCTAACATCAGCATGGTGATGTGGCACCACCAGAGGCTACCACATGTCACTCATTTTTGGACTTTTCTGAAAAATCCGTTGACTAATGAAAAGGTGCCACATGGAAGTTTATACAGCCACTTGTTCGGTGACATGGAAAGTTGACCAGGAAGAGATGACATGGCAGTCACTGTGCAAGAAGGTGACATGGGCCAATGAGTGGACGCCACGTGGCCCAGTTATATGCAATAGTATCTATTGAAAATCATCATCACCATCAATTGCCAAAAATTTTCTCGATTAATAATTCAAATCCAAGACACATTAGTTTTTATAGTACTCAATATAAAACCCCAGGAAAGTTTCGGGAATGTCAAAATTTACAACTTCAATTTCCCCTTCCTTTTGTTTTATTACCAGAGATTTTATAAGAGACTATTAACATAGTCATTCAAACAATTAAAACCAGACTACATCAAGCGTGCATGAGAGGCTGCGAAGACAACATAAAGCCATCGACCTTTCAGTACACAATGCTTGTATCAAAACCTTCAATATTTGTTGTATAAACAGACTGGGTTTGAAACCCCATATGAAACTAGTGCTCATTGTTTTATTTTAACATCATATAACTTCAAAATCGACCAAACCCCCATGGATAAATAACAAACGAGCCAAGACTTCATGGATATAACCCATATTTCCCACTAGTTGGTTAATCACTATAATATACATCAAGACCAGAGTTTGAATCTACTAATTTGCATACACCAGATAAAAGAACCGAGGTCTGGGAACGAAAAGGCAAAACATCCATAAGGGATTTTGAAAAAAAAAAACATTTAACCATTTACTTCCACAATAGACTTTTCACAGACCTCATATGGTGGTTGCAACACAAATACGCCTATATATTCACAACAGTTGAAAGATAATTTGAAGGAGCTGCAAGTCTTCCAAACACTGGGTAAAGGTTATGGTGTTATGCATGGGAAAAAAAAACTATTCTTTTGTGTCTCAGAGAAAAACCATTGAATTTCAATCACCAGAGATGAGTGAAAGTGAAAAATACTTGCCTTAATTATTTTCAAACAGTCATATCAACATAAGAAGCATTCATTCTGGGTGTAACGCAATCTCATAATCCAAACAGAAAGGAATTTCAAACATTATTCTTAGCTTGAAACATTTAAATTCCAACTGGGAGGAACCTCCATATAAACGAAATTTGCACAGTTGTGATAACCACATACATCCATTATAAAATTTGGAAAGAAAACACAGTCTGTAAGCAAATATAAGAGCCAACATCATGATTTTATTCGGAGCGGAGCTACAGTTCATGAATGGAGAGGTAAGAGCCAACATAGATGTAAGGAGAATGCCAGAAAACCAACAAGCTCCACTATTCTTTCCAAGGCCGAGCAAAATGGATGAAGCACCAACCAAAACAACTAACACAAGTGCAAACAAAGTGAGGGTGGAAACCTCGAGGTATGGATAGAGTGACGTGCATTAATTGTACATCATTTCCCACATTAACTCCATCAACTATAGCCAAGTACGAGCACACCCACATAGTCCACTATGTTTTCCACATAACATTTCAATCCAAAAAAAATTATTTTCCTCCCTATATTAAACTCATAAATCTTAACATATACTCAATACTTAGCACCAAAACATGTCATGTCCCACATTCCTTGCCAGTAAAGGATTTCCATCTTATAAAAATTTATTGATTGTCCATGATAATAACAAGTATACCATAAGTGAAACACACCATAAATATATGTGGATCGTGCTTGGAATTTGAATCAACAAGTCAAAATATATGTGTAGCAAGAATAAACCAAGATGCTTATTAAAACACATATTGTTCCCCTTTAATTTATTTTTCAAATTAAACTGCTAATGCAACCATCATTCGTTCATTTCACTTGGAAAGCGGTTTTGAATTTAAAACTATAGAATCATCTTTTCAATGTAGTCATGAGCACAAATCAAAAACAAAAGAGAATCACCTTTCATCATTACTCATGTAACGATATCCCACCTATTTAGTATATTATTAAATATATATAAGTAATAATCCATTGCAACCCATTTGCATGCAGTGATTCCATGTTGCGCTCTTGGGCATCACAAACTGACGACTCCACTAGGAAATCTATTCTCAAAAGATTTAGAACTCGGAATGTTTGGTTTCATGGACCAATAGAAGTACATGATCGAAAAACTACTCAAAACAATAGCTATGCAACATGGGGAAAAATATGATTTAAGGGAAATAATGAGACGGGACTTAGGGGAATAACTTATAGAAAGTGATAGGTATGAGGGGAGTTGGTCATGTATGCATAACAATCGAATAAGACATAACAGATAATGTTTTTTAGACTTTCAAGGAGAATGTTTCTGATATTCTCTTGAATATTAGGATGGAGGGAAGAAAAGGATAGCATAAATAAGGAAGAAGAAAAAACTAATTATACTACAATAATATTGAAAGCAAAAAGATATTTCAGTGGTGTCTCAAAAGGAGGACATCATTGATAGTTGTGTGTATTTTATTTTCATCGATCAACAATACTTACAAAATGACATTGTTATGGAAAAACTGATCCAAACTTTATTTCTGATGATTATGAGAAACAAACAGCAGAAATTAAAAACTCAACAACCCAAAGCAAAAAGAAAACAGTAACAAAAAAGACTGCATATAGAAATCATGTTTACATAAGGCGTTAATGATCAAGTTGGTTCCACATAATGTTTCAAGTGGGAACCATTAGTATTGTAAGAGAACAATCGATCCACCAAATCCTTTAGAAGGTATGAGTTTGTGCCCAGGATAAAAGCGATTTTGAAAGGACCTAGCCATAATTTTTGGAATTTAGAATGTCTCCCTCTTTTAGCATGGGTTGAGTCCCATAGTAGGGATTTGTCATCACTTTTAAATTCAGAATCCTTTGCTCGTTTGTTAAAATACTTTTTCATTGTTTGTTGCCTTCTTTTTAAGTTCTCCAAGGAAAAATTTCTTTGTTCTTCCAGAGATAACAATGCATTTATCCTTTGGGGAACATTAGAAGAATTTAATTCTTCAATCTGTAACATCAGCCATAAGGAAGAAATCTCTAGCTCAGTAGGCAGAATAGCCTCTTGGCCATTAATGAGATGAAAGGGAGTAAAGCCTGTACTTTCTTTGGTGGTTGTGTGGTTCCCAGAGAACATAAGTCATAAGTGTGTGCCACTGGCGAGGTTTGTCTTCTATGATTCTCTTTACGATCCTAACTAGATTCTTGTTAGTGGACTCTTCTTAACCAGATGAAGTGAAAATTTTGACCCCTAACTTAACCAGAAATTCAGTCAATTTTGTAGAAATGAAGGTTGGTCCATCGTTCATAATGATCTCTAATGGGATGTCAAATCTGGAAAATATATTAGATTCTAGGAAAGAAACTACATGTTCAAATTGTGCGTGTTTAAGAGGAACAACCTCATTCCACTTAGTAAATTAATTAGTGGCTTTCAAAACACATATATTACCTGCAGAAGATGGAGGGTTGATAGGACCAATAAAGTCTAAGTCCCATTTAGAAAAAGGGAAATCCGGAAGGACAGGTTGTTAATGCATGGCAGAGAGACGTTCTTTTCCAGTGAATTTTTGGCACTTATCACAGGATCTTGAAAATTTATATGAGTCGCAAAATATCGAGGGTCGGTAGTAACCATTTCTTATGATCTTAAAAGCAGTAGCCTTAGCAGAAAAATGACCACCGATGTGGATGACAGAAGTTGATGATCCATGGATTTCGTGTAACAATTTATGTGATTCTTCATTATTTACACATCAAATTAACAAACCATTACCAAACCTCCTAAACAAAAAGTCTCCTAAAATGATATACTTGGAAGCTTCAAGGAGGAGTCTCCTTCTCTGGTGAGGATATAAGTTATCTGGGCACCTTTGATGTTGCAGATAATACACCATATTTTTATACCAAGGATGCTCATCTATAGAAAGATTTTGATTTTCAATATAGAATAGCGTTGAAAGCAGATTATCTTGATCATCAAGTTCTTCACTTGGTTCAGGGTGTTGATGTAAGTGAAGGGATAAGTCTCATCCCTTGATTGTCTTTGAATTCATGATCATCAAATAAGTGGACTTGAACCAATAAACCAATTCTTACCAAGTGGAAAGGATTTTGGGATATTTCCTTTCGAGAGAGTTGACAAATAATGCATGCAAGTGTTGTTATCATTAGCCCGTATGTTATGACAAGCATTAGAAAATAATACCAGGTTTTCGTTTGTAGTAACGGTGCCATTTCCTAAAAACCTAGGTAAATGTTCGTTGAATTTTGGTAATGGGTGAGCAGTTATTGCAAGATTCAAGGGAGAAGATACATTCCATGGGGTGGTTGTAGAATCTTCCTTGAACTGGAAAAGTCCATATTTCTTTATGAATTTAGCAGGATTGGTAGTGGATTGAATAGGGACTTGATGACTATATATATTACCAATTATTGATGAAGCAGAAGGCTTCGAGGAGGAGGGACCTCCTGTGCCACTACCACTACCCACAAATGTCATGTTGAAAGTGATAGGTATGGGTAATAAAGGTGAACTGGCAGAACCAGATAAGGTTCTCCTAAGAGCACTTTTTTGTGTTAATAAGACATTTTTCCTCCTTCCTATTTCAACAATAGGGGTATATTCAGAGGACAACCCTCTTCTCCTTCGAGAGATGAGAGGATTAGAGGACATTAAAATAAATACCAAAGAGGTAGGAAAATGGAGGTTACTGATGATTTATAGGCTACCTTTGTCTGCCTTCCCAACGTTCATGAATATTTATGTCCCTTTCAATTACTTTCCAAGAGTGTTCAATTTCAGCACGAGTATTAGCAGTTTCTAAAATAATGTTTAACAAAGTCAGTGCAATGTTGTTTGGTCATCCAGACTGTTTCCAACATTGGGTTGTCTCATAACAGGTATTGTCATGGGAAAATCAGTCAAGGAGTAATTAGTCAAAATAGAAAAAGGAAAGATAATCATGATACAATCAACCAGAGAGATATGGAAGATCTCCCCAGTATGGTCGCCAAATAAATGTTGAGGAAAAAGTATGAGGAACCTTACTCAAGCATTTTCAGATCTTGTTGGGCTAAGGCAAGATAGTTGGGAATGTCACCCGGGGTTTATATCCTTAAAAAAAATCACTTAATCCACAAGTATTAAGTATGAGGGACCAAGGTTGATTTTATATATGTTATATGTAATTATGCAAAAGAAATAAAATAAGCAAGGAATTGCATAAGCATGTACATGGATAAGAGACAAGGTTAAAAGAAAATTTTGAATCAAAAAATTAGAATACACATGTGAGACAGAAATCAGAAATCTGATTTTTATATTTATTTCATTCTGAGATACAAAGTTGAATTCTCTTTACAAAACTTTGTGAGGGTAGGGACCAAAGTCAGATTTAGAAGCCTCCGATGGGCACCATACAAAAAGACTTTGACAACAAAATAAAACTAAAACTAAAGTTCGAGATCAGCTTACCACAAAATGTTGTCGCTTGACTCTGCAAAATATTCTTTATCAGACATGAAATTTAATTCATAAACAAGTAAGAACACATAGACTACCAAAGATAAATCATACACCTTAAAAGACAAGTTGTTGAAAGATATGATTCAGTTTTAAATCTTGTTGTCATCAAGATGGTTAAGCCTTCTAGTAAACTCAGAATGAATGAAGAATGAAAATATATCACAAGTACAAAGCAAACCTTATAGGAGGATTTATCCTTCTATTCTCTCTCCTCTTGTCTCTTCATTTGATTGATCTTTTATTATTTCTCAATAAGTTATGGTAGTTCAACTACCTTTCTTTAGTTAAGCTTAATCAGCTTAACTAATTAGTTGAGACAAATAAATAATAATGTATATAAATAAGGGTCTAATTAAATAATAACTAAATAGGTGTGACCCCTTGTGACTCTCATTTTCAATTTATTTTAATAATCATCAAAACATGAAGTATAAAACCCCAACATTTGATTCAAACATCCTCCTTGTAATTCCCATTCTCATATTTATGATCAGATATTTTAATATCAGCAAAATACAACATGACTATATCCAAAAATGGCATTATATCCATGCTTTCCAAAACACTATCTAAATATGTGTTTGTTGTCCAAAACATTGTCAAAATAAAAAAGATCGTCCTCAATAGAAAATAACATTAATCAACATTAAAAACCATATTTGTTGTGAGAGGCATTTGGCCTCTTTTCACTGTTTCCCTATTTTGATATTTTTGTTGCAGCCTTAGGCTGATTGGAACCTTGACGATGGATCTCATTGATGACATGGGAGAAATTGTCTTTGATATGAATATGGGAGGAAATTTATTCAGAGGAATCTTCAGAAGAAATAGGGGAATTGGCCACTTTTTTTTCCTTTATCAATCTATGGTTCGGGCATGGTGGTCTTGATCCTTTTGCTTGCATGTGAGAATTGAATAGGAGAAACAATGCAATCAGCTTGGGCATTTGGATTGAGTGGTAGTGGAGGAGGAGGTAATGGAAATGACACAATAGGTCAACCATGGTGATGAGCTACATGCTGATGAAAAATTTCTTCCCAACCATCATTGGCAAGTGGTTCTAGCTACATAGAAATGTGAGGGGGAACACGGATACCAGATAAGTTTTGATGTGGTTGGAAAGGAGGCTTCCCAGGTCAAGGCTGGAGAATCCCATGACCAACTAGGTTGAAGAACCCATCTTGAAAAACTTGATTTAATTCGTGTGCATCAGTGTCAAAATGTATGGATAATCGTGGCCTTATATGGCCTCTCTGAAATTATTTCTTCAGCCTCTATTAGCACCTCTACCATTACTGCCTCTTCTGAAGAAACTCATCCTAAAGAAATATTCCAATCATGTTATGAAAAACTCTGAACAATCCATGCATCAATACTCTACCTAAATAAAATCAAAAGGTTGGCTCTATCATTCACCACAGAAGCACATGCAATCCATCCATCAATACCTTAAAACTCAACAATCAATTGTCATTTGAACAGGGAGTCATCGAGCTATTGGGAATATTATGGGCTTATAATGAGAGAAAAATGGTAGCATGGATCGGAAGTGACCAACGAATATTGTTCAAGCAAATGTAAAAGTAACAGAAAATGTATCCATATCCAAACTTCCAACACCAATCATCGGCTAGCCTTTTCTTTTGTTATTAATCCTTTCTCTTTTCAAAAAAATGAAATTCATAATAATAGAACAAAGAAAGTTTTAAATGTATTTGGGAAGATGAGGAACATATAATGAGAGAAAAGTGAGAAAATGAAAAGAAAAAAGATGATTATTGTTCTATTATATGCAATAGTATCTATTGAAAATCATAATCACCATCAATTGCCAAAACTTTTCTCTATTAATAATTCAAATCCAAGACACAACAGTTTTTTATAATACCCAATATAAAACCCCAGGAAATTTCCGAGACTGTCAAACTTTACAACTTCAATTTCCCCTTCCTTTTATTTTATTAGCATATCTTTTATAAGAGACTATTGATAGAATCATTCAAACAAGTAAAACCAAACTACATCAAGTGTGCATGGGAGGCTGAGAACACAACATAAAGCCATCGACATTTCAGTATACAGCGCTTGTATCACAACCATCAATACTTGATGTATAAACATACTAGGTTTGAAACCCCATATCAAATCGGTGCTCATCGTTTTATTTTAACATCATATAACTTCAAAATCGACCAAACCCCCATGGATAAATAACAAATGTGCCAAGACTTCATGCATATAACCTGTCTTTCCTACTATCGGGTTAATCACTATAACATATATCAAGACCAGAGTTTGAATCTACTAATTTCCATACACCAAATAAAAGAACTGAGGTATGGGCATGAAAAGAAAAAACATCCATAAGGGATTTTGTAAAAAAACCATTTAACCATTTATTTCCACAACAGACTTTCCACGGACCTCATATGGTGGCCGCAAGGAAAATACACCTATATATTCACAACAATTGAAAGATAATTTGAAGGAGTTGCAAGTCTTCCACAGATTGGGTAAAGGGTATGGCGTTATGCAAGAAAAAAATAAACTATTATTTTGTGTCTTAGAGAAAAACCCTTAAATTTCAATCACCAAAGATGAGTGAAACCAAAAAATACTTGCCATACTTATTTTACAATAGTCATAACAATAGAAGCAGCATTAATTATGGGTGCAATGCAATCACATAATCCAAACAGAAAGGAATTTCGAACATTATTCTCAGCTTGAAACATTTAAATTCCAACAAGGAGGAACCTCCATAAAAATGAAATTTGCACAGCTGTGATAACCACATACATCCATTATAAACTTTGGAAAGCAAACACAATCTGTAAGAAAATCTAAGAGCCAAAATCATGATTTTATTCAGAGCGGAGATATAGTTCATGGATGGGGACGTAAGAGCCAACATACCTGTAAGGAGAATGCCAGAAAACCAACAAGCACCACTATTGTTTCCAAGGCTAAGCAAAACGGAGGCAACTCCAGCTAAAGAAACATCCACAATCGCAAACAAAGTGAGGGTGGAGACCTCGAGGTAGGGTTAGAGCGACGTGCAATAATTGCACGTTGTTTCCCACATTAATTCCATCAACTATAGCCAAGTATGAGTGCACCCACAGAGTCCACTATGTTTGTCACATAACATTTCAATCCAAAAAATTGAATTTGCCTCCCTATATTAAACACATAAATCTTAATGTATACTCAACACTTATCACCAAAACATGTCATGTCCCACATTCCTTGTTAGTAAAGGATTTCCATATTATAAAACTTTATCAATTGTCCATGATAATAACAAGTATACCATAAGCAAAACACACCATAGCTATATGTGGCTCGTGCTTGGAGTTTGAATCAAAAAGTCAAAATATTTGTGTAGCAAGAATAAACCTAGATGCTTATTAAAACACATATTTTTCCCCCTTTCATTTCTTTTTCAAATTAAACTACCAATGCACCCATCATTCGTCCATTTCACTTGGAAAGCGGTTTTGAATTTCAAACTATAGAATCATCTTTGCAAGGTAGTCATGAGCGAAAATAAAAAAAAAAATAAGTGAAGAATCTTTCATCATTATTCACATAATGGGATCCCACCTATTTAGTATATTATTAAATGTATATAAGTAATAATCCATTGCAACCCATTTGCATGCCAAGATTCCATGTTGTGCTTTTGAGCGTCAACAAGAACCTTAGCATATCCTAGAAATACATGTGCCTACACATACTCAAGCAAAATATTAGAGCATCGAGGGGTGGATTTCTCACACTTTATTCATATAATCAAAACTTCAAAATTTTCAAAATTGACAACCATTCCTTAAAAATAATTTTTTTCTTTTTTCCAAAACTTCTGACTAACATGTAATATGAATCAAGCAAAAGCATCACAACATAAATGCAACAAAACAATATGTAAAGCAAAACATGAAAGAAAATGCAACTACTCTATGATGAACACACAAATGCAAATGCAAGAAAACAAATGACCTACCTACGTACCTAGTCCCCGAGGCCCGTAGAGATCAAGTGATTAGTTATATCAAGTGAAACCATACAACCAATGCAACCACCTGCTCAACATCTCATCCAGGTATCTCCCCCTATGCTTAATAATGTAATACAACAATGATAAGTCAATCACAAAATAATCATGAGCATAATTAAGCATGCAACCAATCATAGAAAACAACTCATGGAGGTGGGTGGGAGGGAGAAAACCCTGCTGGAAAGAATAGCCACGAGCTTGGTCCACCCATATCTAAATAAGGCTACCACATATAGATGATGGCCCATATTTTTCCTTAGTAGCGTGATCATTGCTTCCTAAAGATTGAGAGGGGATGAGAGATCCCAAGAAAATCCTATGGTTTCCTAGAGAATGAGAGATGGGATAAGGGACAATCTTAGGCCTAAAGAAATAATATTTTCCCGCACTCATAATATGTTGCCTCTTCGTCTGCAAATCCCTACCGAAAAACCTAAGATAAAAATGTTGCTTCTCTGTAGTGTGGATATATAACTGTTTTGAGATGGCCACGTCCTCATGCCCATCAAAATTTGAGCACAAATATGAAATAAAATATTCATCAAATAAAAGTTATGAGTCCTCAAAAGGATAATCTCCAAGGTATGGTTGGGATTCAACATAAGTGCACTACAACAAGACATCCCCTGGTGGATGAAGAAGGTATGTGATCATAACATCACTTGGTTGCCAAGTATCTTGATCGTCCACATATGAAAATCAACCTTCCAAAGGAAATAACTCAGTATTCCTTATTTGGAAGTTTTCCTCAATGTTTTGAATGGGATCTTCGTTAAAATCGAAACAACCAACATCCCATCCATGCTTCTAGAATTATATGAAATAAATAATTTGATTTTCACCGGTATTTGAGGGTTGCTCCTTGAATTCACCTGCATCACTGGAACTGATCACTTCCTTGCAAGGTTGGACAACTTTATCTTCCTTAATAGACACCAATGTCTTGTGTTGATCTTCAGTGGGAGAAATTTCATCGGGATCTTCTTGGTAACTTTATTCACAAATTTGTTCTTCAAATATCTCTTCATCTATAGGGGATTTTTCTTCAGTATGAAGTCACCAAGTTGTTCTTCAGTATATTCTTGAGACAACTCCCTTATAGGACTCATCATATGCTTAATGATTTCATCAACAACATTTTTCTCTTCCACATGTAAAAGTGTCCTTGTGATATGGTATGTTCTAGGCAAGGGTTCATCCTGTGGTGCCATAATTACATTGTATGAAATGAAACTTCAATTGAGTCGTCAGATGAACTCAAGGCTCATCGAAGATTGAAAAGGGTATCTTCCCTTAATGGAGTTTCCAAATAAACTTATATGAAGTTCATCAAAATTTGATAAGAGGGTAATTCCCTTAATGGAATCGCCAAGCAAGCTTTGGGTAAAAGCTTTGAGGGAAAAGATTGCCAAATGTCATTTTGGGCTTAGAAATTATTCAAAATATTCCCCGACAATGACACCAAAATTGTTATCACACATATTGTAGTTTGGGGAAAGCCCAACCCAAGAGATAAGTGTGTGACACAACTAGGGGCACCTGTCACTATCACCTCAATATATATCCCCCTCGTTTTAGTGAAGGACAAGTCCAACACAAGGGAGGATTCCTGGTGATTCTAGGGGGATTGCAAGGGGGGAAGCAATGAGCTACAAAAGTAGCTCTACAGTTCAAGGTCCAATATGAATTGAGGCTTGAGGAGAGAGTCTTTGGAGTTGGTAAATAGTTTCTAAGGTTGTGTACCTGCAAAGTAGTGTTAGATAAACCAAAATAAGACCAAATATGATGATATAAGCCTCAAAACAAGTGGGGAATCAAAAAGAAACCTTGGTGTCCCAAAATTGCAGCAATGAAGAGATATATCTCAGCAATGAAAACGGTTATATAAAGTGCAAATTATATCATCTAATCGGCTTATGATATTGGATAAATTAGAATGTACTTAGAGATAGTATTCCAATGCTTAAAACAATGAATTAGATGACAAATGAGGGTTGTAAGAAAGTGTGATCAACAAATAATTATAACATCCCTATGGCTGTAGAAAAAAAATTCTACAGAAACAACTTTTAACCAAAAAAATTAGCAAGTAAGTTACCCAATCAATAGCCCTTGACAAATAGATAAATTTCCACTACTTACATGCCAATTTCAATTGTCAAAAGTGAAAGAAACTTGTTGAGAAAGAGAGTTGTAGTGCAGCCCTAATGGTTGTAGCTTAATGTCTATTACAGAAACACAATCACTTAGGCAATCAATACACCCTTTAAGGACAAGATATCCAATAGCATATAGAATTTAAATCCAACTTGAACAATCTTAATATCTCAAATTTCATGTTTATCAATGCAACAATATTCAATCTCCAATGCAATTAGTGCTTTATATATTAGGTAATGGAGTCTCTTGCTTGAAAAACTACCTAGACAAGAAGGAGAATAAAACATTTTCTTAATAATTAAACCCTTATAAGACACAAGAAAGAACAAAATATCCAAATTGTCTAGCTTAGAAATCCAAGTCAAGCTAAGGTTTATTACTCTTCTAGGGGTGTAAACCCTTTTACTCCCTGGAGAAAACAAACCCTAGCAAGGTTTTTCTACAAGGATGTAAACCCTCTTACTCCTTGTAGAAATCCTTAATCATTTTCGATAACAATAGAATAAAATTCCTTGATGGAGGGTGTATGCCCTTATACTCCTCCAAGGGTTTGATAGTATAACCTTGAAATTGAGAAGAAAGACACAAAATTGCAGAAATTTCTTACCTAATCCAAGAGATAGCATGAAAAACCCTTACTTTATTGAGAAATTACAACAATTTTCCAAGAAGAAGCATCCAAGAGAAGTTGCTAGCCTTTATTCCACCAATATACAAGTGTAGCATCTATAGTGACAAGAAAATAAGAGATAGTGAATTGTCCAAAGAGGCTGAAATTTTAGTCCAAGAGAAAATGCTCAAGTGATGAGCTATCCCCAAATGAAAAATGTCTTGCCTCAAATTTATATGAGGAAACCCAAGTCATAGTTTTTCCACTTAATAATTAATTCCATAAATTTAGGTCTAAAACCTAGTTACAATGCTTAATTGACAAGACGTCTTTCTCTTTTTCCCACATAGGCTACAAAATGACCAAAAATAACAAGATGATGGGACATTAGCCCATAAAAACTCTCTCCAAAATGTCACATGTGACAGAAAATCCTCCAAAGGCTAAGACGTCAAGTTAGAAGAGTGTCACGTCATCCCCAAGTCAAGCCATAGAGTGGAACTTCAAGCCCACGACATCACCAAATGTGCTAGATATGCCAAACTTTTCATCAAAAATGTGACATCATGCTTCCCAAGAGGGACGTTTTGGCATAGGAGGTTGACATCATCCTTCCTTCATGATTCTAAGCCTCACTTAAGTGCTAAATTCACCTTCCCAAGTGCAACGTTCATCTTCCAAAGCCTCCAATGGGATTTCAAACCCCTATGGAGGTCCAAGTGGCCTAGTCCCTCCATGAATGCCTTCCGTTAGGCAAGGTACTACAAAGACAAACAAGTACACCCTCCAAGGGTCCACAAGTCACATGCATCATGCCAAGTAAGCCACATTTAATGAAAGAACCACCCAAACATATGCATTATATCCCCCCTTTTCAAACTAAACAAATGCTCAAA
>ML823399.1:135582-147846 GCA_009831015.1 Picea engelmannii
GGGGCATGCTCTACAAGGTCGCTCTCTAGAATAAGCCAGAATTCAGCAAGGTATGTCATTTTTGCTATAACTCCTTTTCTGAGAGGTTCCAAGTAGTGACACTTGGAGGAATTGCATAAAACACACTGAAGAACATTGTGTATTAGTTTCAGATATTTATACACTACATGTTCTAAGTTATGATTACTTCAAGTTAGGGTTGTCGACTATTCCAAAATTAGGCATGTGAGACTAAAGAAAAGTTTGATGGAAATGCTAGTCTCTTGTTTTTAAAGTTAAGGAAGGTTTGCAGGAATGTGATCATATACACCAGGTCTATTGCAAAGCTACCAATCCGATTTGGATGATGAAATTGATGAGGGCTTTTGGTTGAGGTACATGTTGAGTACATGGTTGAGACAAGTAGTTGATGATTTGGCACATACATGAGGTGTATAGTTGATGATGTTGGTACATATTGATGAATCATAGTTGATGAGTAGTTGACACATGATTGGTACATACTTTGTAAATGGTTGGATGCACTTTTTTATGGTACAGGTTGATTACAGATTGGTGCATGGTTGATGCACTTGTTTATGGTACATGTTGATTACAAGTTGGTGCATGGTTGATGCACTTGTTTATGGTACAGGTTGATTACAGGTTGAGGTACAGGTTGATGCATGGTTCAGATTTATTGGTACAGGTTTACAATGGTATATCTCACAGTGATAGTGTGACAGAGGTTCCATTATTCTACTTCTACTTCTGGGTGGCAGGACGGGGCAAAGACAGGTGGTTGTAGCCACCTTCTGGTTGTAGCCAGAGAACATTGGGGGTTGTAGCCTCCTTCTGGTTGTAGCCAGAGAATTGGGGAGTTTGAGCTTCCCTCAGGTTGTAGCCTTAGAAACTAGGGGGTTGGAGCCTCCTTCCAGTTGTAGCTAGAAAACAAAGGAAGTTGGTGCTTCCAATGAATGTAATTCTTCAAGACATATAAGAAAAAACATTTCGTGGTTTTCTCCCAATTTGGGTTTCCATGTAAAACACTGGTGTACTGTGTATGTGTGTGATTGTTTATTTCTTATTTCTCATTATTGGATAATAATTCTACATTGATATAACATTTGAAGAAAAAATATTATAATTACGCTATTACTGATTCACCTCCCCTCTCAGTAATCCAACGAAGGGCTTGGAAAAATGATGCATTGGAAATGAATGATGCAACATACCCTCCACAAAGGCACCCATAGATGAGACAATATGAGCCCTTGATATGTCAAGAACCCCATGCCCAAAATTGATACCCCCATCCACCTCATATTCATTTACATGAATTAGAGAGGGTCTTCTTGGGAAATACTCCTTTACTTGGGGATTGATCTACCCAATAGGATGCCATGACAACCCTCCCATACTTAAATTTGGAAAATTTTATAAGGTATTTGAGCATTTGTTTAGTTTGAAAAGGGGGGATATAATGCATATGTTTGGGTGGTTCTTTCATTAAATGTGGCTTACTTGGCATGATGCATGTGACTTGTGGACCCTTGGAGGGTGTACTTGTTTGTCTTTGTAGTACCTTGCCTAACGGAAGGCATTCATGGAGGGACTAGGCCACTTGGACCTCCATAGGGGTTTGAAATCCCATTGGAGGCTTTGGAAGATGAACGTTGCACTTGGGAAGGTGAATTTAGCACTTAAGTGAGGCTTAGAATCATGAAGGAAGGATGATGTCAACCTCCTATGCCAAAACGTCCCTCTTGGGAAGCATGATGTCACATTTTTGATGAAAAGTTTGGCATATCTAGCACATTTGGTGATGTCGTGGGCTTGAAGTTCCACTCTATGGCTTGACTTGGGGATGACGTGACACTCTTCTAACTTGACGTCTTAGCCTTTGGAGGATTTTCTGTCACATGTGACATTTTGGAGAGAGTTTTTATGGGCTAATGTCCCATCATCTTGTTATTTTTGGTCATTTTGTAGCCTATGTGGGAAAAAGAGAAAGACGTCTTGTCAATTAAGCATTGTAACTAGGTTTTAGACCTAAATTTATGGAATTAATTATTAAGTGGAAAAACTATGACTTGGGTTTCCTCATATAAATTTGAGGCAAGACATTTTTCATTTGGGGATAGCTCATCACTTGAGCATTTTCTCTTGGACTAAAATTTCAGCCTCTTTGGACAATTCACTATCTCTTATTTTCTTGTCACTATAGATGCTACACTTGTATATTGGTGGAATAAAGGCTAGCAACTTCTCTTGGATGCTTCTTCTTGGAAAATTGTTGTAATTTCTCAATAAAGTAAGGGTTTTTCATGCTATCTCTTGGATTAGGTAAGAAATTTCTGCAATTTTGTGTCTTTCTTCTCAATTTCAAGGTTATACTATCAAACCCTTGGAGGAGTATAAGGGCATACACCCTCCATCAAGGAATTTTATTCTATTGTTATCGAAAATGATTAAGGATTTCTACAAGGAGTAAGAGGGTTTACATCCTTGTAGAAAAACCTTGCTAGGGTTTGTTTTCTCCAGGGAGTAAAAGGGTTTACACCCCTAGAAGAGTAATAAACCTTAGCTTGACTTGGATTTCTAAGCTAGACAATTTGGATATTTTGTTCTTTCTTGTGTCTTATAAGGGTTTAATTATTAAGAAAATGTTTTATTCTCCTTCTTGTCTAGGTAGTTTTTCAAGCAAGAGACTCCATTACCTAATATATAAAGCACTAATTGCATTGGAGATTGAATATTGTTGCATTGATAAACATGAAATTTGAGATATTAAGATTGTTCAAGTTGGATTTAAATTCTATATGCTATTGGATATCTTGTCCTTAAAGGGTGTATTGATTGCCTAAGTGATTGTGTTTCTGTAATAGACATTAAGCTACAACCATTAGGGCTGCACTACAACTCTCTTTCTCAACAAGTTTCTTTCACTTTTGACAATTGAAATTGGCATGTAAGTAGTGGAAATTTATCTATTTGTCAAGGGCTATTGATTGGGTAACTTACTTGCTAATTTTTTTGGTTAAAAGTTGTTTCTGTAGAATTTTTTTTCTACAGCCATAGGGATGTTATAATTATTTGTTGATCACACTTTCTTACAACCCTCATTTGTCATCTAATTCATTGTTTTAAGCATTGGAATACTATCTCTAAGTACATTCTAATTTATCCAATATCATAAGCCGATTAGATGATATAATTTGCACTTTATATAACCGTTTTCATTGCTGAGATATATCTCTTCATTGCTGCAATTTTGGGACACCAAGGTTTCTTTTTGATTCCCCACTTGTTTTGAGGCTTATATCATCATATTTGGTCTTATTTTGGTTTATCTAACACTACTTTGCAGGTACACAACCTTAGAAACTATTTACCAACTCCAAAGACTCTCTCCTCAAGCCTCAATTCATATTGGACCTTGAACTGTAGAGCTACTTTTGTAGCTCATTGCTTCCCCCCTTGCAATCCCCCTAGAATCACCAGGAATCCTCCCTTGTGTTGGACTTGTCCTTCACTAAAACGAGGGGGATATATATTGAGGTGATAGTGACAGGTGCCCCTAGTTGTGTCACACACTTATCTCTTGGGTTGGGCTTTCCCCAAACTACAATATGTGTGATAACAATTTTGGTGTCATTGTCGGGGAATATTTTGAATAATTTCTAAGCCCAAAATGACATTTGGCAATCTTTTCCCTCAAAGCTTTTACCCAAAGCTTGCTTGGCGATTCCATTAAGGGAATTACCCTCTTATCAAATTTTGATGAACTTCATATAAGTTTATTTGGAAACTCCATTAAGGGAAGATACCCTTTTCAATCTTCGATGAGCCTTGAGTTCATCTGACGACTCAATTGAAGTTTCATTTCATACAATGTAATTATGGCACCACAGGATGAACCCTTGCCTAGAACATACCATATCACAAGGACACTTTTACATGTGGAAGAGAAAAATGTTGTTGATGAAATCATTAAGCATATGATGAGTCCTATAAGGGAGTTGTCTCAAGAATATACTGAAGAACAACTTGGTGACTTCATACTGAAGAAAAATCCCCTATAGATGAAGAGATATTTGAAGAACAAATTTGTGAATAAAGTTACCAAGAAGATCCCGATGAAATTTCTCCCACTGAAGATCAACACAAGACATTGGTGTCTATTAAGGAAGATAAAGTTGTCCAACCTTGCAAGGAAGTGATCAGTTCCAGTGATGCAGGTGAATTCAAGGAGCAACCCTCAAATACCGGTGAAAATCAAATTATTTATTTCATATAATTCTAGAAGCATGGATGGGATGTTGGTTGTTTCGATTTTAACGAAGATCCCATTCAAAACATTGAGGAAAACTTCCAAATAAGGAATACTGAGTTATTTCCTTTGGAAGGTTGATTTTCATATGTGGACGATCAAGATACTTGGCAACCAAGTGATGTTATGATCACATACCTTCTTCATCCACCAGGGGATGTCTTGTTGTAGTGCACTTATGTTGAATCCCAACCATACCTTGGAGATTATCCTTTTGAGGACTCATAACTTTTATTTGATGAATATTTTATTTCATATTTGTGCTCAAATTTTGATGGGCATGAGGACGTGGCCATCTCAAAACAGTTATATATCCACACTACAGAGAAGCAACATTTTTATCTTAGGTTTTTCGGTAGGGATTTGCAGACGAAGAGGCAACATATTATGAGTGCGGGAAAATATTATTTCTTTAGGCCTAAGATTGTCCCTTATCCCATCTCTCATTCTCTAGGAAACCATAGGATTTTCTTGGGATCTCTCATCCCCTCTCAATCTTTAGGAAGCAATGATCACGCTACTAAGGAAAAATATGGGCCATCATCTATATGTGGTAGCCTTATTTAGATATGGGTGGACCAAGCTCGTGGCTATTCTTTCCAGCAGGGTTTTCTCCCTCCCACCCACCTCCATGAGTTGTTTTCTATGATTGGTTGCATGCTTAATTATGCTCATGATTATTTTGTGATTGACTTATCATTGTTGTATTACATTATTAAGCATAGGGGGAGATACCTGGATGAGATGTTGAGCAGGTGGTTGCATTGGTTGTATGGTTTCACTTGATATAACTAATCACTTGATCTCTACGGGCCTCGGGGACTAGGTACGTAGGTAGGTCATTTGTTTTCTTGCATTTGCATTTGTGTGTTCATCATAGAGTAGTTGCATTTTCTTTCATGTTTTGCTTTACATATTGTTTTGTTGCATTTATGTTGTGATGCTTTTGCTTGATTCATATTACATGTTAGTCAGAAGTTTTGGAAAAAAGAAAAAAATTATTTTTAAGGAATGGTTGTCAATTTTGAAAATTTTGAAGTTTTGATTATATGAATAAAGTGTGAGAAATCCACCCCTCGATGCTCTAATATTTTGCTTGAGTATGTGTAGGCACATGTATTTCTAGGATATGCTAAGGTTCTTGTTGACGCTCAAAAGCACAACATGGAATCTTGGCATGCAAATGGGTTGCAATGGATTATTACTTATATACATTTAATAATATACTAAATAGGTGGGATCCCATTATGTGAATAATGATGAAAGATTCTTCACTTATTTTTTTTTTTATTTTCGCTCATGACTACCTTGCAAAGATGATTCTATAGTTTGAAATTCAAAACCGCTTTCCAAGTGAAATGGACGAATGATGGGTGCATTGGTAGTTTAATTTGAAAAAGAAATGAAAGGGGGAAAAATATGTGTTTTAATAAGCATCTAGGTTTATTCTTGCTACACAAATATTTTGACTTTTTGATTCAAACTCCAAGCACGAGCCACATATAGCTATGGTGTGTTTTGCTTATGGTATACTTGTTATTATCATGGACAATTGATAAAGTTTTATAATATGGAAATCCTTTACTAACAAGGAATGTGGGACATGACATGTTTTGGTGATAAGTGTTGAGTATACATTAAGATTTATGTGTTTAATATAGGGAGGCAAATTCAATTTTTTGGATTGAAATGTTATGTGACAAACATAGTGGACTCTGTGGGTGCACTCATACTTGGCTATAGTTGATGGAATTAATGTGGGAAACAACGTGCAATTATTGCACGTCGCTCTAACCCTACCTCGAGGTCTCCACCCTCACTTTGTTTGCGATTGTGGATGTTTCTTTAGCTGGAGTTGCCTCCGTTTTGCTTAGCCTTGGAAACAATAGTGGTGCTTGTTGGTTTTCTGGCATTCTCCTTACAGGTATGTTGGCTCTTACGTCCCCATCCATGAACTATATCTCCGCTCTGAATAAAATCATGATTTTGGCTCTTAGATTTTCTTACAGATTGTGTTTGCTTTCCAAAGTTTATAATGGATGTATGTGGTTATCACAGCTGTGCAAATTTCATTTTTATGGAGGTTCCTCCTTGTTGGAATTTAAATGTTTCAAGCTGAGAATAATGTTCGAAATTCCTTTCTGTTTGGATTATGTGATTGCATTGCACCCATAATTAATGCTGCTTCTATTGTTATGACTATTGTAAAATAAGTATGGCAAGTATTTTTTGGTTTCACTCATCTTTGGTGATTGAAATTTAAGGGTTTTTCTCTAAGACACAAAATAATAGTTTATTTTTTTCTTGCATAACGCCATACCCTTTACCCAATCTGTGGAAGACTTGCAACTCCTTCAAATTATCTTTCAATTGTTGTGAATATATAGGTGTATTTTCCTTGCGGCCACCATATGAGGTCCGTGGAAAGTCTGTTGTGGAAATAAATGGTTAAATGGTTTTTTTACAAAATCCCTTATGGATGTTTTTTCTTTTCATGCCCATACCTCAGTTCTTTTATTTGGTGTATGGAAATTAGTAGATTCAAACTCTGGTCTTGATATATGTTATAGTGATTAACCCGATAGTAGGAAAGACAGGTTATATGCATGAAGTCTTGGCACATTTGTTATTTATCCATGGGGGTTTGGTCGATTTTGAAGTTATATGATGTTAAAATAAAACGATGAGCACCGATTTGATATGGGGTTTCAAACCTAGTATGTTTATACATCAAGTATTGATGGTTGTGATACAAGCGCTGTATACTGAAATGTCGATGGCTTTATGTTGTGTTCTCAGCCTCCCATGCACACTTGATGTAGTTTGGTTTTACTTGTTTGAATGATTCTATCAATAGTCTCTTATAAAAGATATGCTAATAAAATAAAAGGAAGGGGAAATTGAAGTTGTAAAGTTTGACAGTCTCGGAAATTTCCTGGGGTTTTATATTGGGTATTATAAAAAACTGTTGTGTCTTGGATTTGAATTATTAATAGAGAAAAGTTTTGGCAATTGATGGTGATTATGATTTTCAATAGATACTATTGCATATAATAGAACAATAATCATCTTTTTTCTTTTCATTTTCTCACTTTTCTCTCATTATATGTTCCTCATCTTCCCAAATACATTTAAAACTTTCTTTGTTCTATTATTATGAATTTCATTTTTTTGAAAAGAGAAAGGATTAATAACAAAAGAAAAGGCTAGCCGATGATTGGTGTTGGAAGTTTGGATATGGATACATTTTCTGTTACTTTTACATTTGCTTGAACAATATTCGTTGGTCACTTCCGATCCATGCTACCATTTTTCTCTCATTATAAGCCCATAATATTCCCAATAGCTCGATGACTCCCTGTTCAAATGACAATTGATTGTTGAGTTTTAAGGTATTGATGGATGGATTGCATGTGCTTCTGTGGTGAATGATAGAGCCAACCTTTTGATTTTATTTAGGTAGAGTATTGATGCATGGATTGTTCAGAGTTTTTCATAACATGATTGGAATATTTCTTTAGGATGAGTTTCTTCAGAAGAGGCAGTAATGGTAGAGGTGCTAATAGAGGCTGAAGAAATAATTTCAGAGAGGCCATATAAGGCCACGATTATCCATACATTTTGACACTGATGCACACGAATTAAATCAAGTTTTTCAAGATGGGTTCTTCAACCTAGTTGGTCATGGGATTCTCCAGCCTTGACCTGGGAAGCCTCCTTTCCAACCACATCAAAACTTATCTGGTATCCGTGTTCCCCCTCACATTTCTATGTAGCTAGAACCACTTGCCAATGATGGTTGGGAAGAAATTTTTCATCAGCATGTAGCTCATCACCATGGTTGACCTATTGTGTCATTTCCATTACCTCCTCCTCCACTACCACTCAATCCAAATGCCCAAGCTGATTGCATTGTTTCTCCTATTCAATTCTCACATGCAAGCAAAAGGATCAAGACCACCATGCCCGAACCATAGATTGATAAAGGAAAAAAAAGTGGCCAATTCCCCTATTTCTTCTGAAGATTCCTCTGAATAAATTTCCTCCCATATTCATATCAAAGACAATTTCTCCCATGTCATCAATGAGATCCATCGTCAAGGTTCCAATCAGCCTAAGGCTGCAACAAAAATATCAAAATAGGGAAACAGTGAAAAGAGGCCAAATGCCTCTCACAACAAATATGGTTTTTAATGTTGATTAATGTTATTTTCTATTGAGGACGATCTTTTTTATTTTGACAATGTTTTGGACAACAAACACATATTTAGATAGTGTTTTGGAAAGCATGGATATAATGCCATTTTTGGATATAGTCATGTTGTATTTTGCTGATATTAAAATATCTGATCATAAATATGAGAATGGGAATTACAAGGAGGATGTTTGAATCAAATGTTGGGGTTTTATACTTCATGTTTTGATGATTATTAAAATAAATTGAAAATGAGAGTCACAAGGGGTCACACCTATTTAGTTATTATTTAATTAGACCCTTATTTATATACATTATTATTTATTTGTCTCAACTAATTAGTTAAGCTGATTAAGCTTAACTAAAGAAAGGTAGTTGAACTACCATAACTTATTGAGAAATAATAAAAGATCAATCAAATGAAGAGACAAGAGGAGAGAGAATAGAAGGATAAATCCTCCTATAAGGTTTGCTTTGTACTTGTGATATATTTTCATTCTTCATTCATTCTGAGTTTACTAGAAGGCTTAACCATCTTGATGACAACAAGATTTAAAACTGAATCATATCTTTCAACAACTTGTCTTTTAAGGTGTATGATTTATCTTTGGTAGTCTATGTGTTCTTACTTGTTTATGAATTAAATTTCATGTCTGATAAAGAATATTTTGCAGAGTCAAGCGACAACATTTTGTGGTAAGCTGATCTCGAACTTTAGTTTTAGTTTTATTTTGTTGTCAAAGTCTTTTTGTATGGTGCCCATCGGAGGCTTCTAAATCTGACTTTGGTCCCTACCCTCACAAAGTTTTGTAAAGAGAATTCAACTTTGTATCTCAGAATGAAATAAATATAAAAATCAGATTTCTGATTTCTGTCTCACATGTGTATTCTAATTTTTTGATTCAAAATTTTCTTTTAACCTTGTCTCTTATCCATGTACATGCTTATGCAATTCCTTGCTTATTTTATTTCTTTTGCATAATTACATATAACATATATAAAATCAACCTTGGTCCCTCATACTTAATACTTGTGGATTAAGTGATTTTTTTTAAGGATATAAACCCCGGGTGACATTCCCAACTATCTTGCCTTAGCCCAACAAGATCTGAAAATGCTTGAGTAAGGTTCCTCATACTTTTTCCTCAACATTTATTTGGCGACCATACTGGGGAGATCTTCCATATCTCTCTGGTTGATTGTATCATGATTATCTTTCCTTTTTCTATTTTGACTAATTACTCCTTGACTGATTTTCCCATGACAATACCTGTTATGAGACAACCCAATGTTGGAAACAGTCTGGATGACCAAACAACATTGCACTGACTTTGTTAAACATTATTTTAGAAACTGCTAATACTCGTGCTGAAATTGAACACTCTTGGAAAGTAATTGAAAGGGACATAAATATTCATGAACGTTGGGAAGGCAGACAAAGGTAGCCTATAAATCATCAGTAACCTCCATTTTCCTACCTCTTTGGTATTTATTTTAATGTCCTCTAATCCTCTCATCTCTCGAAGGAGAAGAGGGTTGTCCTCTGAATATACCCCTATTGTTGAAATAGGAAGGAGGAAAAATGTCTTATTAACACAAAAAAGTGCTCTTAGGAGAACCTTATCTGGTTCTGCCAGTTCACCTTTATTACCCATACCTATCACTTTCAACATGACATTTGTGGGTAGTGGTAGTGGCACAGGAGGTCCCTCCTCCTCGAAGCCTTCTGCTTCATCAATAATTGGTAATATATATAGTCATCAAGTCCCTATTCAATCCACTACCAATCCTGCTAAATTCATAAAGAAATATGGACTTTTCCAGTTCAAGGAAGATTCTACAACCACCCCATGGAATGTATCTTCTCCCTTGAATCTTGCAATAACTGCTCACCCATTACCAAAATTCAACGAACATTTACCTAGGTTTTTAGGAAATGGCACCGTTACTACAAACGAAAACCTGGTATTATTTTCTAATGCTTGTCATAACATACGGGCTAATGATAACAACACTTGCATGCATTATTTGTCAACTCTCTCGAAAGGAAATATCCCAAAATCCTTTCCACTTGGTAAGAATTGGTTTATTGGTTCAAGTCCACTTATTTGATGATCATGAATTCAAAGACAATCAAGGGATGAGACTTATCCCTTCACTTACATCAACACCCTGAACCAAGTGAAGAACTTGATGATCAAGATAATCTGCTTTCAACGCTATTCTATATTGAAAATCAAAATCTTTCTATAGATGAGCATCCTTGGTATAAAAATATGGTGTATTATCTGCAACATCAAAGGTGCCCAGATAACTTATATCCTCACCAGAGAAGGAGACTCCTCCTTGAAGCTTCCAAGTATATCATTTTAGGAGACTTTTTGTTTAGGAGGTTTGGTAATGGTTTGTTAATTTGATGTGTAAATAATGAAGAATCACATAAATTGTTACACGAAATCCATGGATCATCAACTTCTGTCATCCACATCGGTGGTCATTTTTCTGCTAAGGCTACTGCTTTTAAGATCATAAGAAATGGTTACTACCGACCCTCGATATTTTGCGACTCATATAAATTTTCAAGATCCTGTGATAAGTGCCAAAAATTCACTGGAAAAGAACGTCTCTCTGCCATGCATTAACAACCTGTCCTTCCGGATTTCCCTTTTTCTAAATGGGACTTAGACTTTATTGGTCCTATCAACCCTCCATCTTCTGCAGGTAATATATGTGTTTTGAAAGCCACTAATTAATTTACTAAGTGGAATGAGGTTGTTCCTCTTAAACACGCACAATTTGAACATGTAGTTTCTTTCCTAGAATCTAATATATTTTCCAGATTTGACATCCCATTAGAGATCATTATGAACGATGGACCAACCTTCATTTCTACAAAATTGACTGAATTTCTGGTTAAGTTAGGGGTCAAAATTTTCACTTCATCTGGTTAAGAAGAGTCCACTAACAAGAATCTAGTTAGGATCGTAAAGAGAATCATAGAAGACAAACCTCGCCAGTGGCACACACTTATGACTTATGTTCTCTGGGAACCACACAACCACCAAAGAAAGTACAGGCTTTACTCCCTTTCATCTCATTAATGGCCAAGAGGCTATTCTGCCTACTGAGCTAGAGATTTCTTCCTTATGGCTGATGTTACAGATTGAAGAATTAAATTCTTCTAATGTTCCCCAAAGGATAAATGCATTGTTATCTCTGGAAGAACAAAGAAATTTTTCCTTGGAGAACTTAAAAAGAAGGCAACAAACAATGAAAAAGTATTTTAACAAACGAGCAAAGGATTCTGAATTTAAAAGTGATGACAAATCCCTACTATGGGACTCAACCCATGCTAAAAGAGGGAGACATTCTAAATTCCAAAAATTATGGCTAGGTCCTTTCAAAATCGCTTTTATCCTGGGCACAAACTCATACCTTCTAAAGGATTTGGTGGATCGATTGTTCTCTTACAATACTAATGGTTCCCACTTGAAACATTATGTGGAACCAACTTGATCATTAACGCCTTATGTAAACATGATTTCTATATGCAGTCTTTTTTGTTACTGTTTTCTTTTTGCTTTGGGTTGTTGAGTTTTTAATTTCTGCTGTTTGTTTCTCATAATCATCAGAAATAAAGTTTGGATCAGTTTTTCCATAACAATGTCATTTTGTAAGTATTGTTGATCGATGAAAATAAAATACACACAACTATCAATGATGTCCTCCTTTTGAGACACCACTGAAATATCTTTTT
>ML823400.1:0-48425 GCA_009831015.1 Picea engelmannii
TAACATTGAGGAATCCCTAATCTACCATCCCATTACATATTTATACATAAGTTCTAGGGCTTAAAACTCTACTTTGTTCATCCCAAAACCCTATTACAATATGATAAATCAACTTGACTTGTTGTTCGGGTTGCTTTTCCTTCTTTTATATTTGCATGTTTATTTTGCACTCAGACTGTTGTTCTTACTTCTTTTGCGCGTCCTTCTATATTTAGCATGTCGGGCTGTCATCCTTCGTTTTCACTTTCTTCCTTCTCTTTCTTTATTCCCTTCTTTATTCTTCTACTTTATTTTTCTCACTGCACATTGTACTCCTAAATGCACCTTAGCTGCGAACTACTGAGTCCTCCTTCTTCTTTTGTGCACATATTCTATACTTATGTTTTTTAATGAGTATTATTTCCATAATGCCTATCCAATAGGCCCCCAACACTCTCCTTTGGCTCATCCCAAGATATTAAGGCATGTTGCGTGATCCTCCATCCTTGGATGAATTTTTGGGAGGCTTCCTTGGCTTCCACAACTTCCCTTATTATAGTTTCCTCTGTTTCCACAATCTCTTCGACCCTCTGCACGGTCAGTGTTGTAGTATTTTCTCTGATTCATGTGCTTCTTGTTTCACCTTTTCCTATGCAGTGGTCGGTTCGCCTATTACCTTCAATTCTTCTTCTTGCAGTGATCCTAAGCAATGCTAGAGGATATTTTGTTGATCCTGCCTCCTTTCAACTTTTACTTATGATTTCCTCTGTGCCAATTGTTCATGTCTCTTCACACCTTAACTAACGTGTCCAATCTGCCAACGAGGTTGATGAATGGTTACATAAATGTGACTTTATTACTAAATCTGTCATTTTATTTTTACTTCATACTTCCATCCTGTGATGATTTTTGGTGCTTTTTACCATTTAATACTATACAATGTGTTTATGAACTGTCATTTTCACGTTGTCACCATTGTTTCCATGCTTTAAATCCTTTTTATGGTCTTGTTAGTACTATAATGCACAATTGTTCTTGCTTTCACATTTTTTTTTCTTCGCGGTATTTTGCTTATGTATGTTATTTAATTAAGTGGTGAAGTTCCATCCTGATAGCATGAAAATCCATTGGCATCATTGCTTATTACCCATAGACCAACCTAAAAGGTGTCTTCTCTTTCAAATTTTTTTCTTGTCATCCTATAGGCCCATAAAATTGTAGGAAATCTTAAGTCCATATCATTTCAATATTCTATCTACACCCAAATTATACAAATTTCCTACAATGAGCTGATAGTCTATTACTTTAACTACCAATTGTTTCTTCTACGCATCTGACATCTCTGATGGGGCCATTCATGTAATTAGAAACTGCACGATGTCCATGAAGTAATCATCCACCATTTTAACTGCAAATAGTTGAGCATCTCGTAAACTGTCATCTAAATTACCTGCATCTTTCCCTGATAATATGCGTGATAAAGGATATGGTCCTCCATTCAACTTCCCTGGTTTCACCACAACTTCAAAATCATATTCTTGAAACAACAGTAGACATCTTCATATTCTCTCCCCCAACACTGGATTGTTCACTAAATATTTTAATGCAGAATGGTTTGTGTACATCTTAAAGTGAGACCCAAATAAATAATGTCTGAACTTTTGCAGTGCATATATTATTTTCAATCCTTATCGTTCTATGGTGGTGTAATTCTTCTTTACTATGGACAACTTCCTACTTGCAAAATCAATTGGGTGATCTATGTCTCCCTTCCCAGGTTGAGATAATACTGCGCCCAATGCTATGGATGATGCATCTACATGAACGTGGAACTCCTTGTTCCAATATGGAAAGATCAAAATCAATGTAGTTACTAGTTTTTAATTTAAGGTGTCCAAACCCTTCTAATAGTCCTCATTCCATTGGAACTTTTCTTCTTTCTTCAACAAATTATCCATTGGTGTTGTGATTTGTGCATAGCCTTTGATACAATTCCTATAATATCATGTATGACCCAAACTTTCCCTCAAATGTCATACTAATGTAGGTGGTTCTAAACCTAGAATCACTGCAACCTTCGATGTATCCATTAGTAATCCCTATTTTCAAACTACATGGCCCAACAAAATTCCAAACGGTGCCCAAAAAATACATGTCTTCAAATTCAACAAAATCTGACACTATATACACCTATCCAACATTAGCCTGAGTACTTCTATGTGATCCTTTAGTAGAATGAACAAAGTCCAATCATTTAAGTACACTTCAAGGAACTTATGGATAAATTCCTTGAATGATGCAACCACAACTCTTGAAAAAAATGCGAGGTAATTCTCCAGTCCAAAGGGAGTTATTGTATATTGATAACGTCCACACTCTATCAAAAAAGTGATCTTGTAACGATCCTGATGTGGAATTTTTATTTGATGGTACCCAGATAATCCATTTGTGAAATAATAATTATCTTTCCCTCCTACATTCTCAAGTACCTCATCTGTGAATGGTGTTGGGAATGGATCATGTAAGCATGAATCATTCAACTTCCTTAGATTTACACAAATCCTGATACCTCCTATATTTTTATCTTCCAATACCATTTGGATTATCCACTCTGATTCCACCATGGGTTCAATAATTCCTATGCCCAACATTATATCTATTTCTTCTTTAACCTTCTCTTTGTACTTCAAATTTATCCTGTAAGGCCTATGTCGCACTAGTCTGGTTTCAAGGGAATATTCATTTGAACTAAGTCCCCATATATCCCCTTCATCTCGGAAAACGTAGTTGGGAATAGGTCTTGATATTCATGCAACAAGTATGCAATATTATCTATGGTCTCATCACTTTAGTAATCTCCTATCTGTGCAAACTTCGGGTTCTCTGTCATCCCAATGTTTACCTTCCATGTCTTTATTGGATGTGTGTATGTGGAGGATTCAAGATCTTACTCTTCTACTTCCCAATCTCCTTCTATTTTAGGTATTTGCATATTCCCAGGATCTTCTTCATCATGTTCTTCCTTAGAAACATTGTAACACTCCAATAACTCATGGATAGTCATAGTAGTTACGTGCGCACAACACATTGGTACCACCTCCATCAACCCTTATTCTAAGAAGATATTAGTTCGAATACCATGTAGGTCTACATATATTGATGGAGATTCATGTTCAAATGTAAATGTGACTTTTAACCCCTAAGTCAACTCATCCTAGTTGGCTATTTGATCTCTATGCATTTCCAATTCTAGATACCAGTTCTTCATAGATGTATCTAGTTTATGTATAAATCTATGTATCCATTCTTCCTTTGGTGTGATGTTGCTTCTTTCCCTAAACTATTCCACATGATCCACTAGGTCACTCTCCCCTATATACCTTTGCACATTATTTTCTACCTCAATACCAAACCTGACTTGCATTAGTCTTCTACACTGCGACTAGTCTTTCATTCCGTCTTTGTGTGCAACCCACCATCTGAATGGAGTCACTTTTAGGAAAACATCTAGTTACAACAACCTTTGTTGTTCGGGTACCTGCAACTCAAATTAATTTACAAATAAGTTTATATCATTCAATCCATCATACTTTGTTGGATCAGATAACTCTTCCCCAATCCAGTGCAAGGATCAGGTTATGCATGCACATCATCTAGTTGATACTTCATGCATCCTCTACTACCAATGCTCTAGACCTTCTTCTGAATCTGGTGCACATGAACTGATACTTATCCAACTTAATGTACCATATGTAGTGGCGTTTATATAATAATACATCTATGTAGTCATGCTATACAAGTTGTCAATGTCGTCTCCTCTTGTTGGCTCTATGCACCTCTTTCCTTCTGTTGGGTCTAATGGTGTAGTAAATTTCAAATATATGACTTCAAGTATCATTTATCTACGCTTTAGATTAAGGATCGTCTGATTATCAAATTCCCATTTAAATCCCATAAGTATTGGATATGGTTGATTATCATCCATGATATCAATAATTTCAAAGTCAGCTACACTGCGCACCCCATCCATGTTCACAGGTAAACTAAAGAAACATCATAATAATATTATAATAAAAAAATCATCATATTATCACCACAATAATCCATGTGAATCATTCAAGCATGAATACTTCAGCATCAGAGGCAAATAATATGGAATAAGAAAGCTAATTTCTATTAACCAAGATATCTCAAATCAAGTACACAACCAGTTCACAGTAACTTCATCAAAATATTACAACATAAGGGAGCCTAGCTCAACCATTCGAACCTCCTAAATCATTTAGACTATTTATTTATAACAAAATGGGAGGAAACAACTGGAGGTACGAGCTGACCTTCTTCCCATGAAAATATCCAATTAGTTATTCCATCTAACAACTTAAACTAATGACTATGCTATAAAAGGGGAAAATGTTGGTCACTGATCCAACCAATATTTGAATTGACTTGATATTCCTTTGATGCGCAACTACTTGCCTACCAAATTTCATTGAGGGGGCATGTAGCTATCATCATGTTGCCAAATGTTATCTCTGCAATTCTCCACATCATCAATTATTCATAAAAATGCTAATTCGACTCCCCTTGATTCCTGGTACTTGTTGGTAGCATCATTTGGTAGCGCTCTGAGTAGCAAGCCTTTGTAGCTCCTTTACCAAATTTCCTGTGATTTTGTAGCGCAACCTCCAAAATAGACAATTCAAATGAGTAGCTCCAAGCATGTGTGTCTTCTGTGCAAAATTCATCCTCTGTCAAAATTTCGGTAGCGCCTTCCTGTGTGTCTCTGTCAAACTTTCGGGAGCGCCCACCTGTATAATTCACTCTCTGTTAAAATTTTGGTAGTTCTTGCCTGTGTGTCTACATGCAATTTGGTAGCACCATCGTAATTCGCAGCACCATCACTTCATTGTTGACAGATTTGGTAACACCCTCGAGTAGTTAGCAGGACCATCTGTCTTAGGTGATTTAGCAATGTTATATGTAGCGGACTGATGGAACATGAAAAATAGACTATTCTGTAGCGCCATCGTGCTATGAAATGTCTGCGCTACTACTGTTGAAGAGATTAATTCTTTGCAAAAGCCCCAAAGCTCTAAACATTAAGGAACAAGAACTTGTATAGACTATATAGCCTGTATAAGTGGCAGATGTAGTATTTCCTTAATTACTTATCTTTGCAAAAAGGGACCATCTTCAAAAATGGAGATCACCTTTCACCAATTACTTCATTAACCTGAAAATCCTTCTTATAGAAGGAGGACTTCCCTTTGGCACAAAAATATGCTTCCCTTTAACAATAACATGCTTCTTCACTGGAACTATGCTCTCCTTGTCTGCTGGTTTCTCCTATTCAATAGCAGCTTCAACCAATACATTCAAGTTTCTTTGAGCCATTTCATCTTGGAACAATTGCAGTTCTTCTTTGAGCTTTATGTTCTGAGATTGAAAGTCTATGTTTTTCCTATAAAGGTTCTTGAGTTTCTTATGAAGAGGTTGGGCTCTTCTTGCTTCAAATATCGTTAAATCAAGAGTGTGGATGTAGCCATCCATGAGTTATTTCATCTTAACCCTGTCATATATGCCTTCTACTTTTAAATGATCCACCTCCTTTCTAGCATCTCTGAGTTACCTGATCAATCTTTTGAACGTCTAGATGATAGGTGGAGTAGTGATGTGAATAGTCTCAACATGATTTTTCATGGCTTCTTCTTCTTGTTGCACATGGATTACTTCTTCTATCTCAACATGATTCTTAATGCCTTTGCCCTTATCTTTCTTCTTTAGGATGGAGACCTTTGGTAGGACCTTTTCTTCAACAATGTCTTTAAGAGATGATGACCTTGTGAAAGGCCTTCTGATATTGGTGCTAGATGTTGAAGGATATGAAGAGAAGTGTAGCTTCTTCCCTTTATTTGTTGTATTTTTATTAGAGGAAGGGACCTCTTCTAACTCTGGTGCAGGAGGGGGTGAACGGTCTCTTTGTGGAGAATGATAGGTTTCCTCCTCAGTTCTTGCAACCTACTTGATGGCTTCTTGATTTTGAACAGGAACTCTTCTCTTTATTTTCTTGATAATACCTATTTGAGCATCACTGGTGGATCGCAAAGGACTTGCTATCTGTGACTGAGGAGTAACTACTATGTCCAATTTCATGTGAGAAACAATAATGAAGTGTTCCAATGAGATGTTCTTCTTTCTCATCTATTCAACAACCAATATTCTAATCAACCCATAATGAAAAATGATAGTATCCACAACCTTTGACTTGGATTGAACCATGTCTGACATCTTGCCTATGATCCTTAGTAAATAGAAGGGAATGTTCATTTCAATTTTTCTAGTAAAATGCAGCAGAAGCCTTATATGGTACTGGTATAGTGTATTGAACCTCCCTTCACACGCGAAGTACCTTTGAATGATCCTCAATATTTTATCAAATTATCCAACCAGATGATTTCCTGGCACCCCTTTGGAAATATTGTCAGTTTAATATTCAGGCTTAAGGAAGTATTTGGCATAAGCTTCATCCAAGGCCATGGATTTAAACCAACTCTCACCAGTGATAGGGATCCATGTAGTATTTGAAATAGAGGTCTCAGACACCTCAAATTCTAGGTCTGCTACCTTGGTATTGAGGCCATCAAAATGTAAGGAAAAATGCCTTGTCACCTCAGGATGATCCCTTTTCATATTTTGGCAGAAAGAAATGCAACCCACCCTTTGAAAAACTTCTCTAGCCATGGGCTCTGCCTCGAATGGATGCATGTTTGCAAGCTCAGTTCTAACCACATTACCTCCCTTGTGTGACTTCTTCTTCTTAGGAGTCTCCATAGTTTAGGATAAAAATATTTATAGCTATGGAGTGGTGATGAACAAGAAACAAAGAGTCATACCTCAAAAAGAATCTGATAGTGAAGAGTGGCTACCCCTTTCCAAAAAATTTCCCCAAATTTAGACTGATTACTAGCTTAGGAAAAAATTGCCATAAATTTCCCTCCCTTGACTATGTACAGGTATTAAAACTGAGGAATAATGATATGGTGAAGGGATACACTATAAAGTCTTTAAAAAATTGGGTCAAAACAATCCAATTGAACGGTAGATGAGGCAGGGGAAGAGGCAACGATGTTTCAGTAGCATTTCTGAGTAGCACACTGTGCATGAAGGAAAATAAACTTGCTTGGGTACAGATATTTTGAGAGAACGGTGAGAAGATTTCAGGCTTGAGTGGATGAGGCTGATAGGAAAGTTCAAGGGAAAATATCTCCTTGAATTATGCAAGCAAGCTGAATACTGAAACTCCAAGCGATAATTTCTCTTTGAAAATGATATGCAAAGGGGAAAAAACCATGGAATACCTGGAGAATAATGAAAACTTGGAGTTTGAGTGAAATCTTAGGAGAATATCATGAGAAATTTGGCCTCAGGATCCACCTCAGCGTCTGATCTGGTAGCGCCACAACTAACTGGTCCGAACTGGTAATTTGTGTAGTGCAGCAATTTGAGTTTTTCAAAATTTGAAAACCGTTAGCAAAGCTCATAAATATGAATCCTCGAAGGCATATTTTTAACTAACCAAGGTGATGAAAACAAGAAATAGATGACATCAGTGAAATAATAAAAAATCGTTGTGAAATATGAAAGACATGGAGTGCGCTACGAAAATTATCGGTGAGTTGGTAGCGTCCCTTTTCAAATAATGATTTGACCAACAAACATGGGACAAAGCACAACAAGGAAAGGCTACAGAGGCATAAGTGAGGAGGGTGGCATGTCAAGTCGAGATAGTCATGGAGTGAGTGGGACTTAGTGTCAAATCAAGGAGGAGATAAAAAACATAAGTCATGAAAAAATGAACCTAGGCCAAAAGTTCATGTGAGGATTAGAATTTAAGCCATGACTTAAGCCTTTATTTATCAAGGGAACCTAAGAAAACACACTTTTAAGGGGACAAATAAAAAATTAAAATCTAAATGCTTAGGAAAAAATTAAAACTAAAAGTTAAATACCCAAGGCAACTTAGTGTGATAACATTGGCTCCATAGGGGATGGCATGCCCCCTGCGGGCTGCCAAGAACAATTAGATTCAGTGCCTTATTCTAGGGCTATGGGGTCAGTTATTAAAACAAAAATAAAAGAAAGATGATATTTACAATGTCATGAAAAGCCACTCATGGCTCAAGAAAAGTACTTTTTTCAGAAAATGCCCATTGACAAGGCCACCAAAAAATTCTTCATCCTCCAAATTCTACAACTTGAAAGTGTTATTAGAGAATACCTCAGAAATTTTGAAGGGACCGATCCATAAGGCTTCAAATTTACTGTGCTTTCCTTTGTCTTGATTTGGTGCATCCCACTTGAGCACCAAGTCTTCTAGATGAAAGTCTTCTTTGTTTACCTTTTGGTCAAAATCCTTCTTGATCTTCTGTTGATGATCATGTGCTTTATCCATAAGATGATCTCGAGTTTACTGCACTTCCACTAGTTGTTGTATTATTCTGATCATATTATTTGGCTCTCCTTGGTAGTCTTGAAATAATTTTTCCACAGGAAAGGATAGCTGAGAAGGAAATATGTCCTCAACCCCATACACAAGTTGGAAAGGAGAAAGACCAAGAGACCTATTTGTTGTCACTATGTCATCCCACAAAGAAAATTTGAGCTTGAAAAGCCATGCTTTCTTGTTGTCCTCTGACAATATTTTGATGATCTTTAAAAGGCTCTTGTTAGAGGACTCTTATAGTCCATTTCCCTGGGGATAATAGGGAGTCGAGTGAATCAAAGTGATTCCAAACTGCTCACAAAACTAGACCAATGGTTCAACCTTGCAAGAAGTAGCATTATCAGTTACAATTCTGTTCAGACAACCAAACCTTGCCATAATATCCTCGACAAAACCAATGATCACTTTGTGAGAATAATTCCTTGTAGGGATAGATTCTATCCATTTAGTAAATTAATCGGTGGCAGTCAGGATCCACCTATGTTGACCACTAGAAGCAGGATGAATTTCCCCAATAAAATCTAGACCCCACTACTGGAAGGGTCCTGAAGCTACCACATGCTTTAATGGAAAATACTTGAGCTGCTACTTTCCAGAGAATTTCTAACACTTAACACAGGGTCTGATCTTAGCACACACATTGGTGAATAGACTAGGCTAGAAGTACCCAGCCCTCAGAATCTTATATTTCGTGGTCCTCCAAAAATGATGCCCACCACATAAACTGTCATGGAAATCTGACATAATCTTTTGGGATTCTTGTGGGTTTAGTCATCTCAAAAGAACTCCTAATGGGTCTTTCCAATACAAGACTTGATAAACAAGGAAATATTTAATTGATTTGAGTTTTAAGGCTCTCACCTTGTTCTTTTCCATACCATCTAGAGGCTGCAATTTCTGTAGAAAAAATATAATGTCCTTGTACCAGCTGCAATCTGCCAATGTAGGGACGACTTGAGAACCTTTGTTAGTCAATTCGGCCTGTTTATTTTCTGAGCAAGTGTTGATGAAATTTACCCCCAAAGATGAGCAATTGGATTCAACCAATAGCTTGGATAAACCTTGTCCCTCAACCAATTTGGCAGGCTTAATCTCAAGATCAAATTCAAGGATTTTAGCAATCCACTTGCTCCTTTTACCGTCTATATCAGGCTGAATACGAATTTCCTTTACAAAAGTTGATGGGTCATAAGCAATGAATCTTGAATGAAACACATAAAATATGAAATACTTGAGAGCTTTAACCAATGCATAGGATTTCTTATCCATGCTGTCATATTTTAATTCAACATCTCTCAATGCCCTGCTGAAAAAAACAATGGGCTTCTCTAAGCCTTCAACGTTCTTCTGCAATAAAACAGCTACTACTGTATCAAATGAAGTGAAATAAAAACTAAGAAAATACTTGAAGTAGTCTAGGCTGATGAGCACGGGGGCTTCAATCAAGGATTTCTTTATTTGATCAAAAGAATTACGGGACTCAACAGTCCATTTGATTTCATTTCCTTTTCTCAACATGGCTGTAATATACTTCACCAACTCAACAAAATTTGAAACAAACCTTCTCAAAAAATTATTTTTTCCCAAAAAAGATTGAACCTCCTTTTTGCATCTAGGGAATGAAAAATTTTGGATAGCTTCAACCCTGCTGGAATCAATCCTTACCCCTTCATATGACACAATATGCCCAAATAATTTTCCCTCCTTCATGGAAAACAATGATTTTTGGGGGTTCAAAGAATGACCATTTTTTTTTCATTTCAAGAAAACCTTTTTCAAGTGATCATAGTGTTCTTTATCAGATTGTGAGAACATTGTTATGTCATATAAATAGATAACAACAAACTTGTCCTTCTCTCCAATAAATTCTATGTCCATAGCTCGTTGAAAGGTCGCCCTTGCATTCATCAAACCAAAGGGCATCTTAGCGTACATAAATGTACCCCGAGGAGTGGTAAAAGATGTATTTTCTCTATCTTCTGGCAAGACAGAGATCTGATTGTAGCCAAAAAATCCATCAATCATGGACATCCTGGATTCACTTTTCACCCTCTGTAATATGTGCTCCATCTTGGGCAAAGGGTAACTATACTTTTTAGAGCTTCTGTTCAGATTCCGGAAATCGACACAAAGTTTGATTTCTCCATTCTTTTTTCTCACTGGGACCAAGTTGGCCACCCATTCAGAATACCTCAAAGGAATAATAATTTTAGCATCTAAAATATTTTTTACCTCTTTTCCATCACAGACATTACCATAGGATTTATTTGCCTCAACTTTTTCCTGAAAGGTTTGGTATATTCTTTTAATGGGATCTTGTGCTCTATGATGCTTGTGTCATAAGTTCTGAGATATTCATAAGTCCAAGAAAACACATCAACAAATTATTTTAACAACTCAGTATATTCATCCCTCTGTTCCCTTGACAGGCTGCTTGACAACTTGAGATATTTTGGATCCTTTTCTGTACCCACATTGCACTCAGTTATATCAGCATCATCAGTTGACACTTTCCCCTTTACTGCCACATCATTTTTTTCAAACAATATTTCCAAAGCAACTAGTCCTTTTGGAATGTAGTTGCTAGGTAACTGCACAATATGATGATTAGAAATTTTATTAAGGAAAACATCAACATGAGGATTATTTTCAGAATCATGATCCTAATCAATGTATAATGCAAAAAACTCATCAACAATCTTAAGGAATTTTTTAATTTCAAGATCATCTTCAAACACCTTTCAATGATTGACATTGTCCCATATAGAAGGTCTGTATTTGACTTATACATCATACTTGAGTTTAGCAGGTAAGGGGAATTTGAAATTGCTTACTGATACAACTAAAGAATCAGCCATGGCATTCTCTTCTCCTGGAATAAATGAAATGTTAAAGGGTGAGAAAAAACTGTCCACTAAGTCCCACACTTCATTTCTATAAGATCTGAGCCTAGGGTGCTTAGCTTGATAAATATTTTTGATCTGATGGACAATCAATTCATCATCCCAAAATAATGATAGCTCTTCAATCCCCATGTGTTTGGAATCCCTCAATCTCAAGACAAAATCTTCATACTCTGCCACATTATTAGTAGTTTCAAATTCTAGTTTGTATCACAAAGATATAGTCTCTTGAGAAGGTGAGACAAAGACCACTCCAACACCAACACCTTCCCTAGAAGATTCTCCATCAAAGAACATCTTCGAAATAGAGGTGGTTAGAGGAGGCTCTTCATCACAGGTGATGAACTGTTTTCTGATTTCAAGAGGAGTTTCAGGAGCATCAGTGAGCTGCAAAATGCTGGATCCCAAATCAGTATCAAGAGAAAAAATAGGATGATTAGTGGGGTTTGCTTCATCACTAATAATGTAAGCCAACTGAGCCTCCATGTAAAGTCTTCTATTCTCTCCCCTAAACACATGAATAGTAGCATATGATAGGTCCATCTGCAAGGTTCCCCCAATTCTTTTTATCCAGGATCTTGACAAGAGCATGCCAAACTTGGGGGAACATCAACTACCACGATATCCATGTCTACACTTTTCATGGGCAGCTGAAATAAAGTCACGACCAGATCCTTAATGACCCCCAGGCATTTCACTTTCCTATATTCAAAAGAATATAAGTCATGGTAGGTATTTGTGATTCTAATCCAAGTTCATCCATAATAATTTTGGCAATGAGGTTGTGGGATTCCCTTGAGTCCATAAAACAATTATGTAGCACCTTATCATGTATGTTTAGTGATGTATAGAAGGGGGGGGATGAACCATCTCTATTTTCTATCAAAGGACCTAAGATAATTACTGGTTTTTAATCTTGCAGATTTACTAAATGAGTGACACTTGGAGAAGATCCAGGCTATAACATTTTGGAGAGATATTTTTTAAATTATTCATTTTTAATCAATTCCAAAAAAGGTATAGGGATCTTGATTTTTTGGATCTCATTCTCAAAACTGAAAGGAGGTGAGAATTTTAGGATCTCTTTGGCTTCAGGGCTAGGATTTATGATCAATACTTGGGGGCTTTGAGTTTCTTTTTCTTTTCAGCCAATTGTCACAGCCTTGGAAAAATTTTCCTTTTGGGTTGGCTGATCAGAAGCATCAGTCTTTTCTTCATTCTTTTTGGATCTCAGATTATATCTATGAGAGATTCATTTTTCTTTCTCTCCCTTACTTAATTCATTTATTTGAATGTCCATCAAGGATTGCTCATATGCATATTGAGTCAAGTGAGGGGATGGTGACGTGTCACCCAAGCAATGAATCTCAGGATCAACTTCTTCCTCCTCTCCTTCTTCATCATCCACAAGGTTGTTCTATAAAGGAGTTTGTATCTTATGATCATCCCTATCTATGTTTCTATGATCTCTTGGAAGGATCTGGGGAGTATTATTGGGTCTCCTGAAGTTACCTCTATTATCACCATCTTGAGTATTTCTATAGGTCTTTTTTCCTTCCAGTTTTAACTTCTCAATATCAGTAGAAATGGATTTTACTAATTTGGTAAGTTCATCTACTTGAGAATGGACAATAGGGGAGTCAGAAGTTGAAGCTTCAACTCTTTTTTTTCTCTTGTTCCTATAATATTTCCCCCTGAATTTATTAGATGCCACTATGTTGGATTATACCTCCAAGGCTACATCTTGCATATGAGCTAAGGAGGCTGATCTTCTTTCTCTCAGTAGAAGGCAAAACTTGAGGTCAAAGGCACTGACATATGTGATTTTTGTAGAGGTTTATGTAGGTTTTATCTGAGCAAGAATCTTATTGTACATTTTGTTGAATATTTTAGAGAAGTCAGAGACAGACTCTCCCTCTTTCCTCTTTAGGGATCCAAATTCTATGGTATAATACAAAAACTCCTTTTTGTCTCCTGAGTGTCTCAAAAAGGCATTGTCTAATGCATCAATCCCAGTAATGGATCCATGGGCCAAACCCCTAAACCACTTCCTAGCCTCACTAAAAAGGATTTGGACAAAGACTCTCATCCACACATCCTTATTTTCAATGTTTTGATTGTATGTATAATTGTAGAAGGAAAAACGATGTTCTTCAGCAGTTATATCTTCTTCTCCTGTGAATTTGGGCGTGTATTTTAAATAATATTCAATAGGGAGAGAATTCATTGGCTGAGGTAAGACAAGAGGGGAATATCTTGCAGCAACTATGGAATCCATCCTATTTGCAGGGGGGTTAGAATCTGCAATTGGATTTTGGAATATTGGTGAACAAGGAGGAGAAGGAGACTTGATTGTGTGCATCTTAGGAGAAAAAGGAAAGTATGAAGGGGAAATTTTAGTTTTCGTAGCAAAAGGCTGAGTCTTGGAAGAATATGGTAAAGAATTCAAAGGGGACGAGGTTTCCTCTTCTTTGGTTGCAAAACATTTTACAGGAGGAGGGGTAGAAAAGCCTAAAGTAGGAAAATATTCAAGACTCTCAAGACTGAACCACTTTACAATGTCAGGGGAAGAAAGAATTTCAAAGTTTTCTTCCTTTAAATCAATTTCAAAAGAGGAGTATTCAATAGGAAACTTTTCAAAATCAATATTCTTAGATACTTTAGTAGAAGGTAAAGAAGGATTACTTGATATAACAACTAAAGTATTACGAGTGGAATCATGAAACTGACCAGAAGCACTTGTAGCAACAACATAAAAACTTTATTGAGAAGCTTTTCCCTTCTTGATTATATTCTCTGGGTTAGCCTCAAGTGGAACCAAAGGTAGTTGTGGATTTGATCTCGTATGTCTACCTTTAGGCGACAGAGCTGAAACAATGGATTTGGGAGGTGTAAGATGCAATCTTCAAGACACTAAGTTCCAATGCACCTTCATAACTAGTAATCTTTGTCATTCAATCCTAGGGAAATGTATTCAATTTGTTCCCCGAAAATGACACCAAGAATGTTAGCTCTAGGAATCACCCTCAGATTGCATGGAAGGTAAGCCCAATATCCATCAGGTTATGTGTAAATGTAAATGATTTTTTAAGGGATAAAATGGGTAAGACTCACAATGATAATGTTCTAAATAAAAAATATGGTCTAGCATGTACGAGAAATTGAGGTCTTGACTAAGTTCAATCAGTAAGTGGGAGTAAAGGTGAACGGAGGGAAGAATTTGGTGAGAAGAATGTAAAGGTTTCTATAAACATCAGGTCTACAAGCAATCTAAGGAAGGATGACTCTAACACAAGATCTTCTTGAGTTCAAAGTTTAAGGAGACTAAAGAAACATAATAATAATATTATAACAAAAAATTCATCATATTATCACCACAACAATCCATGTGAATCATTCAAGCATGAATACTTCAGCATCAGAGGCAAATAAGATGGAATAAGAAAGTTGATTTCTGTTAACCAAGATATCTCAAATCAAGTACACAACCAGTTCATAGTAACTTCATCAAAATATTACAGCATAAGGGATCCTAAATCAACCATTCAAACCTCCTAAGGCATTTAGACTATCTATTTATAAAAAAATGGGAGACAACAGATGGAGGTGCGAGCTAGCCTTCTTCCCATGAAAATCTCCAAGTAGTTATTCCATCTAACAACTGCGTTATAAAAGGGGAAAATGTTGGTCATTGATCCAACCAATCTTTGAAATGACTTGATCTTCCTTTGATGCAAAAATCCTTGCCTACCAAATGTCCTTCAGGGGGCATGTAACTTTCATCATGCTGCCAACTGTTATCTTTGCAATTATCCACATTAACAGTTATTCATAAAGATGCTAATTTTACTCCCCTTGATTCCTGGTACCTATTGGTAGCATCATTTGGTAGCGCTCTGAGTAGCGAACCTTTGTATCTCCTTTACCAAATTTCCTATGATTCTGTAGTGCAACCTCCAAAATAGACAAGTCAAATGAGTAGTTCCAAGCCTGTGTGTCTTTTATTTAAAATTCATCCTCTGTCAAAATTTCGGTAGCGCCTTCCTATGTGTCTCTGTCAGACTTTCGGTAGCGCCTGCCTGTATAATTCACTCTTTGTTAAAATTTCGGTAGCACCTGCCTATGTGTCTGTGTGGAATTTGGTAGCTCCATCATAATTCACAACACCATCACTTCATTGCTGACAGATTTGGTAGCACCCTCAAGCCATTAGCAACACCATTAGTCTTAGGTGATTTAGTAGTGTTATAGGTAGAAGACTTATGGAACATGAAAAATAGACTATTCTGTAGTGCCATAGTGCTATAAAATGTCTGCGCTACTACTGTTGAAGGGATTAATTCTTTACAAAAAACCCAAAACTCAAAACAGTAAGAACTAGGAACCTTTATAGCATGTATAGCCTGTATAAGTGGCATATATAGTATTTCCTTAATTACTTATCTTTTCAAAAAGGGGCCATCTTAAAAAATGGAGCTCACCTTTCACCAATTACTTCATTAACGTGACACTCCTTCTTGTAGAAGGAGGACTTACCTTTGGCACAACAATATGCTTCCCTTTAGAAGTAACATGCTTCTTCACTGGAACTAAGCTCTCCTTGCCTACTAGTTCTCCTATTCAATAGCAGATTCAATCAATACATTCAATTTTCTTTGAGCCATTTCATCTTGGAACAGTTGAAGATCTTCTTTCAGATTTCTGTTCTGAGATTGAAAGTATCTGTTTTGCCAATAGAGGTTCTTGAGTTTCTTATGAAGAGTCTGGGCTCTTCTTGTTGAAAATATTGCTAAATCAAGAGTGTGGCCGTAGCCATCCATGAGTTCTTTCATATTAACCCTATTAGACATGCCTTCTACTTTTAAATGAGCCACCTCCTTTCTAGAATCCCTGAGTTTCTTGATTAGTCTTTTGAACATCTGGCTGCTAAGTGGAGTAGTGATGTAAACAATATCAACATGATTTTTCATGGATTCTTCGTCCTGCTACACATGGATTACTTCTTCTATCTCAACAAGATTCTTAACGCCTTTTCCCTTATCTTTCTTCTTTAGGATGGATACCTTTTGTAGGACCTATTCTTCAACAACGTCTTTAAGAGTTGATGACCTTGTGAAAGGCTTTTTGATCTTGGTGCTATATGCTGAAGGAGATGAAGAGAAGTGTAGCTTCTTCCCTTTCTTTGTTGTATTTTTAGTAGAAGAAGGGACCTCTTCTAATTCTGGTGTAGGAGGGGGTGAAAGGTCTCTCTGTGGAGAATATAGGTGTCCTCCTTAGTTCTTGCAACCTCCTTGATGGCTTCTTAATCTTGAACATGAACTTTGCTCTTTGTTTTCTTGCTAGTACCTGTTGGAGAAGCACTGGTGGATGAAAAAGGACTTTCTATATGTGACTGAGGAGTAACTGCTATGTCCAATTTCCTGTGAGGAATAGTAATGAAGTGTTCCCATGAGATGTTCTTCTTTCTCAACTCTTCAACAACCAATATTCTAATCAACCCAGAATGAAAAATTCCAGTATCCACAGCCTTTGACTTGGATTGAACCCTCTTTGACATCTTGCCTATGCTCCTTAGAAAATAGAAGGGAATGTTCATTTAAATGTTTCTAGCAAAATGAAACAGAAGCCTTATATGGTACTGGTATAGTGTATTGAACCTCCCTTCACATGTGAAGTACCTTTGAATGATCCTCAATATTTTATCAAATTATCCAACCAGATGATTTATTTCCAGCCCTTTGGAAAGATTGTCAGTTTGATATCGAGTCTTAAGGAGGTCTTTGGCATAATCTACATCCAAGGCCATCGATTTAAACCAACTCACCAGGGATAGGGATCCCTGTAGCAGCTGAAATAGAGGTATCAAACACCTCAAATTCTAGGTCTCCTACCTTGGTCTTTAGGCCATCAAAATGTAAGGAAAACTACCTTGTCACCTCAAGATGACCCCTTTGCATATTTTGGCAGAACGTGAGGCAACCCACCCTTTGAAAAAATTCTCTAGCCATGGGCTCTTCCTCGAATAGATGCATGTCTACAGGCTTAGTTCTAACCACATTACATCCCTTGTGTGACTTCTTCTTATGAAGAGTCTCCATAGTTTAGGATAAAAAGGTTTAGAGCTATGGAGTGGTGATTACCAAGAAACAAAGAGTCAGACCTCAAAAAGAATTTGATAGTGAACAATGGCTTCCCCTTTCCATGAAATTTCCCCAAGTTTACACTGATTACTAGATTAGGAGACAATTACTGTAAAATTCCCTCCCTTGACTATGTACATGTATTAAAATGGAGGAATAATCATATGGTGAAGGGATACACTATGAAGTCTTTAAAAAAATGGGTCAAAATAGTCCAATTGAAAGGTAGAGGAGGAAGGGGAAGAGGCAGCGACGTTTTAGTAGCGTTTTTGAGTAGCACACTGGGCATGTAGGAAAATGAAATTTCTTTGGTACTAATATTTTGAGAGCACGATGAGCATATGTCAGGCTTGAGTGGATGAGGCTGATAGGAAAGTGTGAGGGAAAAGTTCTCCTCGAATTATGAAAGCAAGTTGAATACCAAAACTCCGGGCGATAATTTCTCCTTGAAAATGATATGTAGAGGGGAAAAAAACATGGAATACCTGGAGAATAATGACAACTCAGAGTTTGAAAGAAATCTTAGAATAAGATCATGAGAAATTTGGCCTCATGATCCACCTCAACATCTGATCTAGTAGCACCACAACTAACTGGTCCGAACTAGTAGTTTGTGCAACACAACAATTTGAGTTTTTCAAGATTTGAAAACTATTAGCATAGCTCATAAGTATGAATCCCCGAAGGAATATTTTTAACTAACCAAGGTGTTGAAAACAAAGAAGAGATGGCATCAGTGCAATAATCAAGAATCGTGGTGAAAGATGAAAGACATGGAGTGCGCTATGGAAATTCTTGTTGAGTTGCCAGTTCCCCTTTTCAAATAATGATTTGACCAGTAAACATGGGAAAAAGCACAACAAGGAAAGGCTACAAAGGCATGTGTGAGGAGGGTGGCATGTCAAGTCGAGCTAGTCTTGGAGTGAGTGGGACTTAGTTTCAAATCAAGGAGGGGTTCAAAAACACAAGTCATGAAAAAATGAACCTAGGCCAAAAGTTCATGTGAGGATCAAAGTTTAAGCCATGACTTAAACCTTTATTTATCAAGGGAACCTAAGCAAACACACTTTTATTGGGATAAATAAAAAATTACAATCTAAAGGCTTAGGAAAAAATTAAAAATAAAGGCTAAAGACCCAAGGCAACTTAGTGTGATAACAGGTACTATCTTGTGCTGATTTGCGACCCTTAACTGAAGATGAGACCAAACCAACTTTGATTTTCCCATCATCTCCCAGGTATTCTTTGGAAATACATTTACATAAGAACCCAAGTCCAATATGACATTATCCACATCATATTCCCCAATTTTTTCACTGAATTTGAATTCTCTATTGGTCCTTTTTATACACAATACTTGATTCACCACCCTATGTGCAATGGAATTTTCCCTCCCTTGCATGCAATGATCAATAATTTCACATAGTTCATTTAACATAGTTTTGTATTTCATAATATCTATGCAAATTCTCAATAATTCTCTTAGACTTCCTACCTTCCTATTTGTCCTTTATAGCACAATGCGATCTCTGACATGAAGTGCAAATGATGTTGATTCTCCCCAATATTGTCCAAGTACCTCTTTTAGTTCCTTCTTATATGTCTCCTCTTATTTATGAGGATCGAATGTTGTCATATGTATTTTTTATTTTATTACCCATTGCTCATCCTCCTTTCCTCTATTCATCACATCAACTCTTGTTTTGGCTCCTCCGCGTGTAACAACTGCCATTCTAGGATTTTCATTGCATGTTTCAAATGATATTTTCTATACATTCTGAATTGGATTCTGGTTTTGATTCCATCGTTCCTTCCATTTCACCACTAGTTGAGGACACTCTTACATTGCATGGTTCAATTCTCTACAATATGAGCATATTGTAATGTATTCAGAAAGTCATAGGCTAAGTGCCTTGGTTAGTTATAGTTGTACCATATTATCGGTCCTCTTCCTCCTCTTCCTAGACCTATACCAAAATTTATTTTGTTCCCTGGATTAAATCCCCTATGATTTTTATACTATAGACCACCTCCTTCTGTCACAAATTTATCCTCCTGAATCCTATACATATATGTAGTGCACTCTCTCATCAAATTGAATGCACAACAATCCTTCTCTTCATGTTCAATTGACTAGTAAAAATTGAAAAATAAGTTCCTTGTTGTACTTTGATACTTCTGTAGTAGTGGGCACTCAGTTGGATGATGTCCCCATTTCTTACATATCTCACAATACCCCCCTCTTGGTAAAGGATTCGGTTCTCCAGTCGAAAGATACTGTGCGAATGTTGGGAATTCATCCTTTTGATGACCTTTAGTCCAACACTTGGTACACTAGACTTGTTTGTGTTTCTCGTTCCTTTTTGTAAGTTCTACTAGTTGAATCGTTAAAGTAGCCAACCGCATATGAATCTTCACCATCCCTCCATTGTCTCCTACAGGGGATGATTCTAATTTCATTGGCATTTCCAGAGCCTCGGGTTGCGATGTAAAATTTTGTTGAATCAACAACCTACAAATCTATGGTAGAATTCCTGCAATAAACCATTCTTGATGTTGCTGATCAAGGATATAGAATGTTAGTATACCCATTAGATCCTTAAAACATTGGTCATAATACTAGATTGAGTCAGTCTACACCTATTTAATTTCCTTCAAATTTGTAATATATTGTGACTCATAATTTGGTGTCTTGAACTCTTTTAACAATGTTTGTCTTATGTTTTCCAAAGTCTTGTCTTGTCCTATAGGTGTGGTAATCTGCAACTTCCTGTACCATACTAATGCATGACCTCTAAATGTTGTTTCCAACTATGCAATAATCACAACCTCATCCTAGACATTCTTTGTGGACCGAATTGTCTTGCAGACAAACAAATGTTGTTTTGGGTCCTCTGACCCAACTCCCTGGAACTCAAGTAGTTTGAGGGTATTGTATACCCCTTCCATGCTTCTTTGTGTAGTCCCTCTTCTTGGTATGTGGGTTGACTCTAACTCTGTGCACTACTTCCAATTCTCTAATTTCTACTATTATGTCCTCCCTTGCTAACTATAAGTGATTTGGATAACTCTTCAATTGTTATCTCTAATTATGGTGACACACATGGGGTCATGAATTCGAAACAAGATCAAGTATTAGTAGGAATTAATGGCTCTTATTTTGTAGGAATGGAATAGGATTCCTCTTCCTTTTCTCTTATGTGTGGTACCTCCACAATTTTGACTATTGTGCATAGTCCTCTCCCCTCTAGCTCATTGTGAGGCTCTCCTTTCTCAACCCCAACCTTTCTCCTCTTATACCTCCTTCCTCTGCATAGTTCTCCAAAATTTTCTTCTTCCTATGGTATACCTTCTTTGGTTCTCTGCATCATGAGTCCCTCCCTTATTTCTTCATCGCATACTTCATTCTCTCCTATCCTCAGATTATCCTCTTATCATCCCGTGGTTCCTCTATGCACACTGAGCCCCTTGGCAGTCGGAGGTTGTTTTCATCATGCACTTGTCATGCAAATTTTTTTTTATCCATGTACCCAATGATTTCATGAACCTTTAGCGTGGACCTTTGAAGAAGTCCCTTTCTGTAACATTGTATGACTAGGTACAATCTACTGCAAATTTTGTAATATATCCTCCTAATATACTATCTAGCCAGAAATCCACCATGCGATAATTTTGATTACTTATAGAATTTATTTGTATTACCAAATCAAGAGTCCAATTCCTCAGTGCTATGGTTCAATACCTTCCAGTTTTTTCTACTAGTCTTTATAACCACTCAGTCAGAATAATTAGAAATTCGCCAAAGAAAATTTCATGCAGCTTTGTGTACACATACTTATGCATCCATTTCTCATCACTCAACTGAGGGTTTGTATTATGTTTCTAAGAAAAATATTATTCCTTACCTTCTAACCATTTTGAGATGTCTTTCTTAGTCAACCTCCAAAACATTCCCTCAATGATATATTCTGGGTCCCGACAATGGAATCATTTTTTGGCATCAGGCATGGTTGTAAGACCATAGGTTCAAGTTATCTTGGCCAACAAAACCCTTCAGACACTGTCCCTTTCAACATCACCTACATGTACATGAAGTCTCACCTGAGGCATCTTTTTGGGATGTAGGAACCAATTTTCTGCAGTAGTGAGGGAATGAGAGGTGACCATCTTTTTCATTCTTACTTATATGTTATGTGCACATTATTTTGTATTTTATCCTCTTATATTACTTAGTGAATTAAGTTATGCATTATCATGATACTTTAGATTACCACAAAAACTACATATTATAACATTCATAACCTTTGTGCAATGATCATACATAGAATAGTGCTAGTATAACATGCATCAAGAAAGCATCCATGTTCAACCACATAAAATAAAAATAATCATAGTAGATAACGTGGTTCACCTAACTTTGGGCTATGTCTCCAACTACCAGTTTCTTTATTATTCTTTATGCAATTGTCTTAGCATTTTGCATTGTGCATTACAAAGATACATCATGCTATGTTTTCCTTCTCCTAGCCTAACCTCTCTGTTGTGCAAGCCTCTCTATCTCTCTGCATCATCTCCTTAACATTCATACATAGACTCTTTTCCTCATAGTTTGTTCTATCACTCTCTTCTCAACCAGAGAAGAACATATAACACACTATAAAGGAAGGAACAACTAACAACGAGGAACCCCTATTCTCCCAACCCATTACATATTTATAGATAAATTTTGGGGCTTAAAACCCTACTTTGTTCATCCCAAAAACCTATTACAATACATGATAACTCAAGTTGACTTGCTGTTTAGGCTGCTTTTCCTACTTTTCCATTTGCATGCTACATTTGCACATCCTTCTATATTTATCATGTCAGGTTGTCATCCTTCCTTTTCACTCACTTCCTTCTCTTACTTTATTCCCTGATTTATTATTCTTCTTTATTCTTTTGTTTTATTCTTCTCACTGCACACTGTACTCCTGAATGTGCCTCAATTATGCACCCCCTAGTCTTCCTTCTTATTCTGTGCACATATTCTATACTTAGAATTTTTCATGAATCTTATTTCCATAATTCTTGTCCAACAAGCCCCCAACACTCACCTATGACTCATCCTGAGCCACTATAGCCTGTTGCGTGTTCCTCCATCCTTAGATGAATTTTTGGGAGGCTTCCTTAGATGCCACAACTTACCTTATTATAGTTTCCTCTATTTCCACAATCTCTTCGACCCTCTGTGCGGTCAATGATGTAATATTTTATTCTGATTCATGTTCTTCTTGTTTCACATTTCCCTATCCAATGTCCAGTTCACCTATTACCTTCAATTTTTCTTCTTGTAGCGGTCCTAAGTGTTGTTGGAGGATCTTCTGTTGATACCACATCCTTTCAACTTCTACATATGATTTCCTCTGTGCCAACTTTTCATGTATCCTCACACCTTAAATAACTTGTCCAATCCACCATCGAGGTTGATAAATGGTTACATAAATGTGTATTTATTACCAAATCCATCATTGTATTTTTTTCTCATATTGTCAACCTGTCATGATTTTCGACGACTTTTACCATTTAAGACTATACAACATATTTATGACCTATCATTTCCACATTGTTGTCATTGTTTTTATCATTTAATGCCTTTTTACAATCTTGTCAATACTATACTGCACAACTTTTATTTCTTTCACATTTGTTTTCTTCGCGGTCTATTGCATTTGTATGTTATTTTGTTAAGTGGCGCAGTTCCATCTCGATAGCATGTCAATCCTCCCCGCTTCATAATTTATTACTCCTTTGTACTTTGTAATATTTTTCTTTTTCCATATCTAATTTTTATTTGATTTTATTCCTTTTTCTACTTTTTATATGTTTTTCTATGTTTTATTTTCCTACTATAGTAGCATTACTATGATACATGTGCTCTGGTGCAACCCAAATTACTGCGCAGATTATCGACTGCCTCTATATATTTTCATCTGAATTCCATACACTATTCCTCTAGGAACCTCTCCATTCATGGTTTTCAACTGCACACCATCTATCTATGTTACATGATGAATCACATAGAGTCCTAACTATTGCATTCTAAACTTTCCTGGATGTTGCATAAACTTATTGTCATAGAGTAATACTAAGTCCCCTACTTGAAATTTTTTATGTTCAACGTGTCTATCATGCCATGCCTTCTCTCTGGATTTATGAACTTATTGATGGAAACCTGCGAAAAAACTATCTTCCTCAAGTTGTATCAACTATGCCCCTTCGAGATTTAGATAAAACCATTAGAGAATACAGATACAGACCAATGGACCTTCATCGTAGAGAGGTCACGTGATAAGTGCGAATTTAGCATGCGAAGCTTGGCGCAGTATATCAAAAACGGCGCAGCCCGAAGGAAGGGACGTTGGGACGTTGCTCTCTGGTTGGAAGAGAATTTTAGAGCACGGAAAGTAGGAAGAAAGCCAAATAGCATAAAGTTGTCCTCAATATCATGGTATTATATTATAAAAATGGATGAATTATAGCCTTTTTGTCGTCGAGTTCCGGCGGTTCTGGATGCTAATTTGATATCGCGTTTTATAAAACTGGATGGATTCTGGTACGCTGATTAGATAACTCTTATAAAACGTGGACACCAGACAAGAGAGAACTTGGTAACTAGGGTTGTGTGCAATCTTACATGTACTTTGCACTTGAAAATTAGGGTTGAAAATTACTTTGCACTTGAAAATTAGGGTTGTGTGCGTGTATTAGAATTTGGAGTGGAATGGAGTGTACAAAAGCTAGTGGGGCTTGCCATTTGAACCCTTCATCCTTGGGAAGAAAAGGTGGGCCGAAAATAAAATATTCGTTGAAAGTGAAGTATAGAAGCAGTGCCATCGTGGTTGGGGATTACCAAGAAATATACGAGTTTAACATGTATATAGTTTCGTTAATAATACACAAACATCGTAGAGGAAGTTTGCATTAAAATATATAAAGAAAATTGGTATCTCTGGGGTGAAATTTTGTCAACGGTCTTGGTGTTCAAAACAGAATGTAATTAGTTGTGATAAAGTTTCATGGTTTATGTATCTTAAATACCAAAAACATAAATTTTATTAAATTGAGCTAATTTTGTTATTATCAAAGTATCAAGATTTACTGTCTATTTAAATGAGGTTAATGCTTATTTTATAAAGTTTTAATTAAGAAATCAAATAATCAAAAGAATATTTTAAAATAGAAAAATAAATATAAATTTAAAGAGAGTTAGTTTTAAGTTATATAGATTATCAAGTTTTTAAATTTTTAAATGAGAGTTTAATGATTAGTAACCAAAAACTCATTTTTAATATAAATAAAAATACAAATAAAAAATAATACAAAGTATTCTAAACTTTAAAATTATTCACAATTAATATTGAAAATGTTTATTTTAATTTTTTACTACATACAATTAAACAAAATATATTATATTGCATACAATTAAACAAAATATAGACTAATCAAATTGCATAATTTATATTTAGAAGCTTAAGTAATACAAATTGAACCTATATGTTCACCAAATGGTACAAAATACTATATTGTCTCATAAATATAAACAATAATACTATTACTATATTATCTCATAAATATAAACAATAATACTATTATTAATATAAAGGACCTTATAATTGAAGTTTTTGAATTTGTTAATTATTCATTTATAAGTACGATATTATGAAAGAAATTTAAAATATAAAAGAGTTAACAAAATGAGTGTGATGGATTTACGTTAGGATTCATTCAATAAGATATAAAAGAATTTAATAAGACAAAATAAACTTTATTTGCAAACAAAGAATGAGAAAATGTAGAATTGTGATTGCAATGATAAGTTATTTTGGAGTTTATGTTTACCTCTTCTATAAGAATTCTTACTATATTTAGGGAATAATTTCTAATGGATTTAGGTTAAGATATAAGACATAAAGAAACTTTATTTGCAAACAAAGAATGAGACAATGTAGAGTTGTAATTGCAATGATACGTTATTTTAGAGCTTATGTTTACCTTTATAAGAATTTTTACTTTATAAGAATTTTTACTATATTTAGGGAAGAATTTCTAATGGTTGATTTTGTGCAGTGATTAACTTACTTCCACCTTGTTAAGTATGGATTCAAACTTGTGACCTCATGTCTAAGAACTCGACACATGTTCTTAATAGTTAGGTCTATTTAAACTTTACATTTAAAAATGAATGCTTAATTGTATCACACCTTAAATAAGTAATGCACGCATTTTTTTCGGATGTCTTGCATGAAAGGAGTTTGCAATTGTCCCATGACATGCTCAAAATACCAAATGCATTGAAAATTCAAAACATTGGTTTTTCCAATATTCATAGATAATATCAAAGAATTTTTGTAGCCTTTATTTTTTTTACAGTGACTTGGACACTTCTAGACCTTCTAGTAATAAAAAGGATGTACATCATTGATCTAACAATCTAAAAAGTAACAATCTAACAAGTAATTGCCACTTTTGTTTGCATACTTGTTAGTCTTTATAATGAGTTGGTGTAAGATAATGCTTCTTTCTCATGATACATTAGTTGCAATGAGAATTTATAATGAAAAAACTATATTCACTAGGAGGTATATGCACAACTCATTAGAATATGGTATAAAAAGATGAAATGCATGAAATCAAATTAGCTTCTCAAATATATAGCTTTTATTTACGGAAAATTTGTCTAACTCCCAAGAAATATTGTTTTTCTAACAATGTTGTGTTACTTTTCCTCTAAAATGCATGTGGAAATGTTGCAAACAAAGGAATTATTAGATCAAAAAGTGATCGACTTCGAGTTTTTCTTTAAATTTTTACTAATAATGTACTTCTTAACAAGAATAATTAATACATTTCAATATTTTTATTTTACATACATTGAGTGTTGTGCATGGAACAACAATGAGGGAACATAAATCCCTCTTAAGAAAAAAAGTTACAAAGGATTTAAATGATGAAGAATTGGTACTTAGTGCATTTGGAGTGGTTCTAGAAGTTAATGATAGGGGAATATATATATATATATATATATATATATATATATAATGAGCGATGTAGTGGAAATAACACACACACACACATATGAGTGAGTGAATGAAGTTGGTGGACAAAAAAGTGGCAAGGGGGTGAGTAAGAATGCACACCCGTAGGAACGTGTGTGTGTTCCTAGGATGCACACCCACATGAACTTGTGTGAGTTCCTAGGAACGCACACCCATAGGAATGTGTGTGCGTTCTTATGAACACACACATGTTCCTGATGTTAGCAGTTCGAAAAATCTTGAACCTCCACTCAGTGTGCCACATAGGCATGTTGGAAGGAACACATGCCTGTTCTTGGGAACACACACTTGTTCTTGTTGTGCCCTTTTTTAAGGGACCACGGGCGTGGTTTGTGCCTATTTTCACACTGTACCTCACATTTTCCTTTCATTGAGAAATGAAAGAGGAGTATAGGAGGAGTAGAGCATAGGATCTTGCCACCATGTCCAACTCAAGCTAGATATGTTTGATTTTTTATGTTAGCATGAAAAATTGGATTGTCTTCAACATGTAAAAAAAGTGAGGATTTTTTTATCCACTAAAGCAAGGGATTGGTCCATGTATATTTATTCACGGATATTCCCAATGAAAAATTTATTATTAACATATATTTGATGAATATGCCAGCTAAGACTTGAAGCAAAATCAATAATTGTTTGAATAATATTCCCTTTTTATTTGAATTTCTCTATGGCCCCATTCAAATTAAATTTTGTCTTATAAACCCATTTGGAACCCTTTAACATTTATTCATTTAGGACATGACACAAGGTCTCATGTTTGGTTCTTCATCATTGCATCATATTCTACATTCATGGGTTGTTTCTTATCTTTCTTTCTTCTAGTTTCCTCAAATGAAATTGTTGTTTGTAATACCTTTGTCATAAGTGAACTTATTAAATTTCCTTATTAAATTGTAGCAGATATTATTAAGATGGAACCCATAGACAATGAAAACCACACACAAGCAGACCAAGGCGTAGAAAACCCCAACTCACCACAACCACCAAACATAAACACACAAATTGATGATGGGTTGGCCACCTTGAGATCACATGTCCATGAATTAAGGGGCACAAGAGAGCCTAGTTGATTGTCCTTGGAGACTTCATTGGACACCATTGTATTGTCCATTGCAAGTACCCAAGGGAAATGAACTACTACTTCTGAATACATGGATAGAATGTTCATGTTTTACATGACTAGAATGGATAGGAGCCAAGTTATAGACATGGGTATTTCAAAATACTATTTGATGTCTCTTTTTATTGATCCTTGAACTAGACAACGACCACCTGTCAACAAGATTTTTTTTATTTTTATGGACTAGTGCATCCACCCACAATTTGTTAAAAAATTTATGGATATGTGGTTCATGGTCTTTGATAAACCTACCTGAAATAACAAGGAGGTGCCTTTGTATTTTTTTAGAAAATTATGGGAAGAATTTATTTTGCGTCACCATGTGAATTACCTTGACAATGGTGATTTCCAGGGGATGGGTTGACCATCTACACAGGATTGAGAGCGTGCTAGGTGTAATCCCATGTTAGTTCATTATCCCCCAGGAGAAGGCTTAACCCCCCCACCAGCATCCTCTCATTGCAGAGGGCTTGTAGCAGGAACATGTAGCTTCATCAACCTTGAATCCGAGTCTAGTACATCATGGTAGTTTTGTTGCACTATTTTGGCAGGAGGTGCCTGCTGGTGACATTGATAGAGGGGTATGACCTTCAACCCATAAATAAGAGTGCAACAAGGAGAGGTTACATGGAAAAATAATTCGTTCATGTGAGCCTCACAAATGCTCGAGTTGTGAACATACTTGTTATGGGATTATGGAGGCTAGTGGACACCATAAATTCATAAAGGTTAGTATCTTAACCATCTCTATGTTCTTCATCGTTATATATTTATATAGTATTCTATGTATTTATTTCAATATTTTATTGTATGATGTTTTGCAGTTGCTATGCCTCCTATAACAGACCCTCTATGCCGATAGATGCATCAATGTTTTTCTCCATCACCGATGTAGAAGTAGAGGAAACATGCTCATTTGGTGTACCGCATACACATGCATATGTCACATTTGATAAATTCACCATGCATGGTGATTTCTTGTGTTTCTACATGTTGCGGGACTAGGAAGTGTTGAGCAATGTCAACCTAGGATGGCAAAGTCACCTTCTTCATAGGTATCATGTGTTGAGTTAAATCTTATTTAAATCTCAAATTTGTTTCATGACAATTTTTTTATGAATCTCATTGCTTCTACATTTTATGTTGATGAATGTATGAATTTTAAAGTCTTTTGATTTCCGCTCTTTTCTATTATATATGAAATTGCAAGAAACAAATCCAATCTAAATGGATTTAAAGAAATATATGATAAAAATAAAACTCTCAGAAATAGTAAATAGAAACAACATATATCTATTCTTCTAAGAACTAATTCCACATAAAAATACTGCTACATGGATATTCCTAGGAAACATAGATTTACATTGTTTTATAAAGGGAGAAACCTACATGAACATCATGGACATGGACATGAACATGAACAAAATAATCCATGAGTCGAAATCAATGAACACTTTGGGATTACAGATGGCTTTGGGATAACAAAGACATGATGAGAAGATGAAATGTCAAACTTAAAATCTCCTATAACCTTTAATTTAAGATCTCTTAGTATGATAAGTTGAATATTGTTTTTCAATAGTTGGAAGGAGAAACTCATACATTGAAACATAGAAGGATGACTTAATGCATCAATGTAGATTTTGATGAGTTTGTAGATCAAATAACTTACATTTAACTAATATAAACTACAATTACCTGTAGAATATTCAATAAATCCACTTATTATAGGAGATGTTTGTTGAATACTATACACAAATGTTTTAGGTTCTAGGACCTATTTCACAAAATCTGGATAGATTAATGAAATTTTGACAAAACAAAATAATTTTTTTCTCAATTTGGTTGAGTACTCAAATAGATTTGGTGTATTATTGCACTAATCATTGTAATATTTTATTTAATTTTATTAATTACTTTTTAAAGTGTTAAGGAAGTCTATGTAAGTAAAAATATTTCATTTTTTCTAAAGTGATTACAAATACTCGTGTTACTCAATAACAAATCTCTTATGGTGGAAAATATTGATAAGTGTTAAATACATATGCAATTAATTTTTCTCAAGGACCTAAATTTGATGAAAGACTAAAGGCCCATCCTAGTTAAGACTCCAAGAACCAATAATAAGAATCATGTAGGCTAACATAGTCACAATAGAAATAATAGGGTTGAAACCTCATTACTTTATCCAAAATGGAACATGTTTCATTATAATGGAAATCAAAACATGCTAAAAGGGTTTCTTAATACCAAATCAACACATAAAATATAAGTACACAATAAAGCCTCACATTAAATGAAAATATACTTCAAATTCTCCATTAATCTTGCCAAAAGGTTGTACAATGTATCCCAAGAGCAGTGCTTCTAAATACCGAAATTATCCACCCTTTACGATAAAGAGAGAGAGATATTATTTACAAAGTGAGTCTCTTCTCTTATACAATAAAATATTATTGTTTTATAACTAACTCCATGACAAGTCAAATAAATATTATAATAATGGTTAGTTATATCTCTCCTCAATCCATGGTTGACCATGCTACAATATGTGGACATTATCCTCTCCAAATCAATTTGTCCTCATCAAAAAATGGTAGTAATATGCACCAAATAATGCTCATGAAGGGGATGCACCACCAAAAATAGGCATCAAGACAATTCAAATGTCAAGTGTCCACATGGAATGTTCCCTCCAAGAATGTGCATGCATGGAACTACTCTACATGTGTGAATTTCAAGGTATCCAAATCTATGGATGAATGTGAAATATGCCAAGTGGATGCAATGTGAATTCCTAGCCTTGTATTTCCTTGCCTTTTCTTTCCTTTATTTCCTAGCCTTGCCTTTCCTTTTCTTGCCTTACCTTGTCTTACATTGCCTTGTCTTTCCATGCCATGCCTTGAATTTCCATGCCATGCCATGTATTTCCTTTCCATGCCATGCCATTCTATTCCATGCCTTTCTTTTCCATGTCATGCCTTTCCTTTACTTTCCATGCCATGCATTGCCTTGTGTTGGCACTGTGCATGGTTGTAAGACCCTAGGTTTGAGTTATCTTGACTAAAAAAAACCTTCAGACACCTTTCCTTTCTGAATCGCTTGCATGCAGATAAAGTCTCACCTAAGGCATTTATTGGGGCTGCATGAACTGATTTTTTGCATTAGTGAGGGAATGGGAGGTGACCTACTTTGTCATTCTTACTTATTTGTTCTGTGCACATTATTTTTTATTTCCTATTCTTATATTACTTAGTGAATTCAATTATGAATTATCATGATACTTCAAATTACCACATAAACCACATATTATATCATTCATAACCATTGCACAATGATCATACATAGAATAGTGCTAGTCTAACATGCATCAAGAAAGCATCCATGTTCAATCACATTAAAAACAAATACACACAATAGTTAATGTGGTTCACCCAAATTTGGGCTACGTCTACAACAACTGGCTTCTTTATTATTCTTTATGTAATTGTCTCAGGATTGCGCACTGCACGTTACAAAGATACATCATGTTATATTTTCCTTCTCCTAGCCTAGTCGCTCTACAATGCAAGCCTCTCTCTCTCTGCATCATCTCCTTAACATTCAGACATAGACTCTTTTCCTCACATTCTATTATATCACTCTCTTCTCAACTAGAATAGAACAAAGAATACTCTAGAAAGGAAGGAACAACTAACATTGAGGAATCCCTATTCTCCCATCCCATTACATATTTATACATAAATTCTAGGGCTTAAAACTCTACTTTGTTCATCTCAAAACCCTATTACAATATATGATAACTCAACTTGACTTGTTGTTCGGGTTGCTTTTCCTTCTTTTCTATTTGCACGTTTACTTTGCACTCAGACTGTTGTTCTTCCTTCTTTTGTGCATCCTTCTATATTTAGCATGTTGGGTTGTCATCCTTCATTTTCTCTCGCTTCCTTCTCTTTATTTATTCCCTTCTTTATTCTTCTACTTTATTTTTCTCACTACACATTGTACTCCTGAATGCACCTCAACTGCGAACTACTGAGTCCTCCTTCTTATTTTGTGCACATATTCTATACTTATGTTTTTTAATGAATCTTATTTCCATAATGCCTATCCAATAGGCCCCCAACACTCTCCTTTGGATCATCCCAAGCTATTAAGGCATGTTGCATGATCCTCCATCCTTGGATGAATTTTTGGGAGGCTTCCTTGGCTTCCACAACTTCCCTTATTATAGTTGCCTCTGTTTCCACAATCTCTTCAACCCTCTGCATAGTCAGTGTTGTAATATTTTCTATGATTCATGTGCTTCTTGTTTCACCTTTCCCTTTGTAGTGGTTGGTTTGCCTATTACCTTCAATGCTTCTTCTTGCAGTGATCCTAAGAAATGTTGGAGGGTATTTTGTTGATCCTACCTCCTTTCAACTTTTACTTATGATTTCCTCTATGCCAATTGTTCATGTCTCTTCGTGCCTTAACCAATGTGTCCAATCTGCCAACGGGGTTGATGAATGGTTACATAAATGTGACTTTATTACTAAATCTGTCATTTTATTTTTACTTCATACTTCCATCCTGTCATGATTTTCGGTGCTTTTTACCATTTAATACTATACAACGTCTTTATGAACTATCATTTCCACGTTGTCACCATTGTTTTCGTGATTTAATGCCTTTTTATGGTCTTGTTAGTACTATACTGCGCAATTGTTCTTGCTTTCACATTTTTTTTCTTCGCGGTATTTTTCTTATGTATGTTATTTAATTAAGTGGCGCAGTTCCATCCCGATAGCATGAAAATCCATTGGCATCATTGCTTATTACCCATAGACCAACCTAAAAGGTGTCTTCTCTTTCAAATTTTTTCTTGTCATCCTGTAGGCCCATAAAGCTGCAGGAAATCTTAAGTCCCAATCATTTCAATATTCTATCTACACCCAACTTATACAAATTTCCTGCAATGAGCTGATAGTCTGTTGCTTTAACTACCAATTGTTTATTCTACGCAACTGACATCTCTGATGGGGCCATTCACGCACTTAGAAACTACACGATGTCCATGAATTAATCATCCACCAGTTTAACTGCAAATAGTTGAACATCTCATAAAATGTCATCTAAATTACCTGCATCTTCCCCTGATAATATGAGTGATAAATGATATGGTCCTGCATTCAACTTCCCTGGTTTCACCACAACTTCAAAATCATATTCTTGAAACAATAGTAGACATCTGCATATTCTCTCCCCCAACATTGGATTGCTCACCAAATATTTTAATGCAGAATGGTTTGTGTACATCTTAAAGTGAGACCCAAATAAATAATGTCTGAACATTTTTCAGCGCATATATCATTTTCAATCCTTCTCATTCTATGGTGGTGTAATTCTTATCTACTATGGACAACTTCCTACTTGCAAAATCAATTGGGTGATCTATGTCTCCCTTCCCAGGTTGAGATAGTATTGCGCCCAATGTTATGGATGATGCATCTACATGAACGTGGAAGTCCTTGTTCCAATATGGAGATATCAAAATCAACGTAGTTACTAGTTTTTAATTTAAGGTGACCAAACCCTTCTAATAGTCCTCATTCCATTGGAACTTTTCTTCTTTCTTCAACAAATTTTCCATTGGTGTTGTGATTTGCGCATGGCCTTTGATAAAATTCCTATAATATTATGTATGACCCAAATTTTCCCTCAGATGTCATATTGATGTAGGTGGTTCTAAACCTAGAGTCACTGCAAACTTGGATGTATCCATTAGTAATCCCTATTTTCAAATTACATGGCCCAACAAAATTCCAAACGGTGCCCAAAAAATACACTTCTTCAAATTCAACAAAATCTGACACTATATACACCTATCCAACATTAGCGTGAGTACTTCTATGTGATCCTTTAGTAGAATGAACACATCCCAATCATTTAAGTACACTTCAAGGAACTTATGGATAAATTCCTTGAATGATGCAACCACAACTGTTGAAAAAAATGAGAGGGAATTCTCCAGTCCAAAGGGAGTTATTGTATATTGATAACTTCCCCACTCTATCACAAAAGTGATCTTGTAATGGTCCTGATGTGAAATTTTTATTTGATGGTACCCAAATAATCCATCTGTGAAATAATAATTATCTTTCCCTCCTACGTTCTCGAGTACTTCATCTATGAATGGTATTGGGAATGGATCATGTAAGCATGAATCATTCAACTTACTTAGATACACAAAAATCCTAATACCTCCTATATTCTTCTCTTCCACTACCATTGGGATTATGCACTCTGATTCCACCACGAGTTCAATAATTCCTATGCCCAACATTCCATCTATTTCTTCTTTAACCTTCTCTTTGTACTTCAGATTTAACCTATAAGGCCTATGTCGCACTATATTAGTGTCTGGTTTCAAGGGAATATTCATCTGAACTAAGTCCCCATCTATCCCCTTCATCTCGGAAAACATACTTGGGAATAGGTCTTGATATTCATGCAACAAGTATGCAATATTATCTACTCTCATCACTTTAGTAATCCCCTATTTGTGCAAACTTCGGGTTCTTTGTCATCCCAATGTTTACCTTCCACGTCTTTATTGGATGTTTGCATGTGGAGGATTCAAGATCTTACTCTTGTACTTCCCAATCTCCTTCTATTTCAGGTATTTTCACATTCCTAGGATCTTCTTCATCATGTTCTTCCTTAGAAACATTGTAACACTCCAATAACTCATGGACAGTCATAGTAGTTACGTGTGCACAACACATTGGTACCACCTCCATCAACCCTTATTCTAAGAAGATATTAGTTCGAATAACATGTAGCGCTACATATATTGATGGATATTCATGTTCAAATGTAAATGTTAATTTTAACCCCTAAGTCAACTCATCCTAGTTGGCTATTTGATCTCTATGCATTTCCAATTCTAGATACCAGTTCTTCATAAATGTATCTAGTTTATGTATAAATCTATGTATCCATTCTTCCTTTGGTGTGATGTTGCATCTTTCCCTAAACTATTCCACATGATCCACTAGGTCACTCTCCCCTATATACCTTTGCACATTATTTTCTACCTCAATACCAAACCTGACTTGCATTAGTATTCTACACTGCAACTAGTCTTTCATTCCGTCTTTGTGTGAAACCCACCATTTGAATGGAGTCACTTTTAGGAAAATATCTAGTTACAACAACCTTTGTTGTTTAGGTACCTGCAACTCAAATTCTTTTAAAAATAATTTTATATAATTCAATCCATCATACTTGGTTGGATCACATAACTCTTTCCCAATCCAATGCAAGGATCAGGTTATGCATGCACATCATCTAGTTGATACTTCGTGCATCCTCTGTTGCCAATGCTCTAGACCTTCTTCTGAATCTGGTGCACATGAACTGATACTTATCCAACTTAGTGTACCATATGTAGTGGGGTTTACATAATAATCCATCTATGTAGTCATGTTATACAAGTTGTCAATGTCATCTCCTCTTGCTAGCTCTATGCACCTCTTTCCTTCTGTTGGGTCTAATGGTGTAGTAAATTTCAAATATATGACTTCAAGTATCATTTATCTCCGCTTTAGATTAATGATTGTCTGATTACCAAATTCCCATTTAACTCTCATAACTATTGGATATGGTTGATTATCATCCACGATATCAATAATTTCAAAGTCAGCTATGCTACGCACCCCATCCATGTTCATAGGTAAACTAAAGAAACATCATAATAATATTATAATAAAAAATTCATCATATTATCACCACAATAATCCATGTGAATCATTCAAGCATGAATACTTCAACATTAGAGGCAACTAATATGGAATACGAAAGTCGATTTCTATTAATCAAGATATCTCAAATCAAGTACACAACCAGTTCACAGTAACTTCATCAAAATATTACAACATAGGGGAGCCTAGCTCAACCATTCAAACCTCCTAAATCATTTAGACTATCTATTTATAACAAAAAGGGAGGCAACAACTGGAGGTACGAGCTGACCTTCTTCCCATGAAAATCTCCAATTAGGTATTCCATCTAACAACTTAAACTAACGACTATGCTATAAAAGGGGAAAATGTTGGTAACTGATCCAACCAATATTTGAACTGACTTGATCTTCCTTTGATGTGAAACTCCTTGCCTAGCAAATTTCATTCAGGGGGCATGTAGATGTCATCATGCTGCCAGATGTTATCTTTGCAATTCTCCACATCATCAGTTATTCATAAAGAAGCTAATTCGACTCCCCTTGACTCCTGGTACCTGTTGGTAGCATCATTTGGTAGCGCTCTGAGTAGCAAGCCTTTGTAGCTCATTTACCATATTTCCTGTGATTTTGTAGTGCAACCTCCAAAATAGACAAGTCGAATGAGTAGCTCCAAGCATGTGTGTCTTCTTTGAAAAATCCATCCTCTGTCAAAATTTCGGTAGCGCCTTCCTGTGTGTCTCTGTCAAAATTTTGGTAGCACCCACCTGTATAATTCACTCTCTGTTAAAATTTTGGTAGTTCCTTCCTATGTGTCTGCATGCAATTTGGTGGCACCATCATAATTCACAACACCATCACTTCATCGTTGACAGATTTGGTAGCACCCTCGAGCATTTAGCAACACCATCAACCTTAGATGATTTAGCAATGTTATATGTAGTGGACTGATGGAAGATGAAAAATTGACTATTTTGTAGCACCATGGTGCTACGGAATGTCTGCGCTACTACTTTTGAAGAGATTAATTCTTTGCAAAAAACCCAAAACTCTAAACATTAAGGACTAGGAACCTGTATAGCCTATATAGCCTGTATAAGTGGCAGATGTAGTATTTCCTTAATTACTTTTATTTGCAAAAAGGGACCATCTTCAAAAATGAAACTCACCTTTCACCAATTACTTCATTAACCTAAAAAACCTTCTTGTAGAAGGAGGACTTCCCTTTGGAACAACAATATGCTTCCCTTTAACAATAAAATGCTTCTTCACTGGAACTATGCTCTCCTTGGCTGTTGGTTTCTCCTATTCAATAGCAGCTTCAACCAATACATTCAAGTTTCTTTGAGCCATTTCATCTTGAAATAGTTGCAGTTTTTCTTTGAGCTTTATGTTCTGAAATTGAAAGTCTTTTTTTTTCCTATAGAGGTTCTTGAGTTTCTTATGAAGAGGTTGGGCTCTTCTTGCTGCAAATATTGCTAAATCAAGAGTGTGGATGTAGCCATCCATGAGTTCTTTCATCTTAAACCTATCAGACATGCCTTTTTCTTTTAAATGAGCCACCTCCTTTCTAGCATCCCTGAGTTACCTGATCAGTCTTTTGAACGTCTGGATGATAGGTGGAGTAGTGATGTGAACAGTCTCAACAAGATTTTTCATGGTTTCTTCTTCCTTCTGCACATGGATTACTTCTTCTATCTCAACATGATTCTTAATGCCTTTGCCCTTATCTTTCTTCTTTAGGATGGAGACCTTTGGTAGGACCTATTCTTCAAAAATGTCTTTAAGAGATGATGACCTTGTGAAATGCCTTCTGATCTTGGTGCTAGATGTTGAAGGATATGAAGAGAAGTGTAGCTTCTTCCCTTTATTTGTTGTGTTTTTATTAGAGGAAGGAACCTCTTCTAACTTTGGTGTAGGAGGGGGTGAATGGTCTCCTTGTGGAGAATGACAGGTGTCCTCCTTAGCTCTTGCAACCTCCTTGATGGCTTCTTGATTTTGAACAGAAACTTTGCTCTTTCTTTTCTTGATAGTACCTGTTTGAGCAACACTGGTGGATCCCAAAGGACTTGCTATCTGTGATTGAGAAGTAACTTCTATGTCCAATTTCATGTGAGAAACAGTAATGAAGTGTTCCAATGAGATGTTATTCTTTCTCATCTATTCAACAACCAATATTCTAATCAACCCAGAATGAAAAATGATAGTATCCACAACCTTTGACTTGGATTGAACCATGTCTGACATCTTGCCTATGATCCTTAGCAAATAGAAGGGAATGTTCATTTCAATTTTTCCAGTAAAATGCAATAGAAGCCTTATATGGTACTGGTATAGTGTATTGAACCTCCCTTCACACGTGAAGTACCTTTGAATGATCCTCAATATTTTATCAAATTATCCAACCAGATGATTTCTTGGCACCCCTTTGGAAAGATTGTCAGTTTAATATTCAGGCTTAAGGAAGTCTTTGGCATAATCTACATCCAAGGCCATGGATTTAAACCAACTCTCACCAGTGATAGGGATCCTTGTAGCAACTAAAATATAGGTCTCAGACACCTCAAATTCTAGGTCTGCTACCTTGATCTGCAGGACATCAAAATGTAAGGCAAACTACATTGTCACCTCAGGATGACCCCTTTTCATATTTTGGAAGAAAGTGAGGCATCCCACCCTTTTAAAAACTTTTCTAGCCATGGGCTCTACCTCGAATAGATGCATGTCTGCAGGCCCAGTTCTAACCACATTACCTCTCTTCTGTGACTTCTTCTTCTTAGGATTCTCCATAGTTTAGGATAAAAATATTTAGAGCTATGGAGTGGTGATGAACAAGAAACAAAGAGTCATACCTCAAAAAGAATCTGATATTGAAGAGTGGCTACCCCTTTCCAAAACATTTCCCCAAATTTAGATTGATTACTAGCTTAGGAAACAATTGCTATAAATTTCCCTCCCTTGACTATGTACATGTATTAAAACTGAGGAATAATCATATGGTGAAGGGATACATTGTAAATTCTTTAAAAAAATGGGTCAAAACAGTCCAATTGAAAGGTAGATGAGGCAGGGGAAGAGGCAACGATGTTTCAGTAGCATTTCTGAGTAGCACACTGCTCATGAAGGAAAAGAAACTTGCTTGGGTACTGAGATTTTGAGAGCACGGTGAGAAGATTTCAATCTTGAGTGGATGAGGCTGATAGGAAAGTGTGAGGGAAAATATCTCCTCGAATTATGCAAGCAAGATGAATACCGAAACTCTAGGCGATAATTTCTCCTTAAAAATTATATGCAGAGGGGAAAAAACCATGGAATACCTGGAGAATAATGAAAACTTGGAGTTTGAGTGAAATATTAGGAGAATATCACGAGAAATTTGGCCTCAGAATCCACCTCAGTGTCTGATCTAGTAGCACCACAGCTAACTGGTCCGAACTGGTAGTTTGTGCAGTGCAACAATTTGAGTTTTTCAAAATTTGAAAACCGTTAGCAAAGCTCATAAATATGAATCCTCGAAGGCATATTTTTAACTAACCAAGGTGATGAAAACAAGGAAGAGATGACATCAGCGCAATAATCAATAATTGTGGTGAAATATGAAAGACATGGAGTGCACTACATAAATTCTTGGTGAGTTGGTAGTGCTCCTTTTCAAATAATGATTTGACCAATAAACATGGGACAAATCACAACAAGGAAGGGCTACGGAGGCATAAGTGAGGAGGGTGGCATGTCAAGTCAAGCTAGTCATGGAGTGAGTGGGACTTATTGTCAAATCAAGGAGGAGATAAAAAACATAAGTCATGAAAAAATAAACCTAGGCCAAAAGTTCATGTGAGGATCAAAATTTAAGCCATGACTTAAACCTTTATTTATCAAGGGAACCTTAGAAAACACACTTTTAACGGGATAAATAAAAAATTAAAATCTAAAGGCTTAGGAAAAAGTTAAAACTAAAATCTAAATACCCAAGGCAACTTAGTGTGATAACATTGGCTCCACAGGGGATGGCATGCCCCCTGCGGGCTGCCAAGAACAAGTAGATTTAGTGCCTTATTATAGGGCTATTGGCTCAATTATTAAAACAAAAATAAAAGAAAGATGATATTTACAATGGCATGAAAAGCCACTCATGGCTCAAGAAAAGTACTTTTTCAGAAAATGCCCATTGACAGGGCCACCAAAAACTTCTTCATCCTCCAAATTCTGCAACTTGAAAGTGTTACTAGAGAATACTTCATAAATTTTGAAGGGACCGATCCATAAGGCTTCAAATTTGGGTATATGAATGGCCCATGAAAACAAAAGTGAAATGGCCAGTCAAGGAGTTATTGGCCCGAAGGTAGTGGAAGTTGTTGAAGGAAAGGCCGAGGTATGTTTAAAGCCTTAGAGATGAAGAGGAGATGGTTCATATGTGTGAACCAGAGACTAGGAAGAATCTCAATTATGAGGAAGGGAGATCGGTTATAGATCTCATGAACTGTTAGGAGAGAAGAGATGAATTTTCCAATTGCCAGGTGGGCAATGAGATGAGACCGTTGCAGGATATCATAGACTGTCTATTATCAGACAAATTGGTAGGTGCGGACACTAATAGATCTCCCTAGATCCACCTGGATCTAGAACAAAACAGGACAGGACACGACTCCTCCCCTAAGTTGTAATCATTGAATCTACTAATAGGAAGGAATAAGTGACATACCTCTATATCGCTGCCTTAGGTCTTTGTTGTTCCCGCTTCGCTCCAGTACTCTCGTGAAGTCAATTCCAAGACAACACAAACCAACCAAAGTGAAGATAGCAAAGTATATTCAATGTCAACTTATGCATATGATCAAGGAATTACACAATAAAGTAAGAGTGACTTTATGGGAAAGGGACATGCCATTATATCATATTAATTGAAAGTAGAAGATACGACCTGATCGCCTTGATGTTGCAAGATTCCTTTAAGTGACCCTTGGTTCCTACACACACAATTTCTTTGTACTTGCATGAAGAAGATCCAATTCCTCTTGATAGACCAAAATAGAGCCTTCAAGCTTCTGTCCAAACAGGGTTCTTCACACAATTCTTTCACCAATTCTTCATTCAATCTTTCTTAACCTTTTCCATGAGAAAGATTTCAATATATAGGAGAAGGAGAGATGGTTACATGGATGAGGATGATCCCATCAAATTTGAGAAGTCAGTAGAATGACAACCATGCGAATGCCAACTCATTTTCTAGAAGATACCCTTCTAGAACCCTCGAGACCTCTTCTCCTTTCCAAGATTAAAAACATGTTCGCACCCTGTGTATGGAGAAGACTACGAGAATTTCACACCCTAAGTGTGGGTGGCCTGCGATAATGAAGGATTCTCACACCCTAGACCATAGGCAACCTGTGAACTCACCTTAAAAATATGTTTTTGGATGAAAAAAGGAGCCACTTTTCTCAAGCAAAAGGTCTTTGTTGGGAGCCTGAATACATCACTGTTGAAACATCACCAGAGTGACCAAAATCATGTGTAACAAAATGCCCCCCAAAGTATAAGGCCAAAACTTGTGACAATTGAAATACTTTGTAAACTACGTGTGTGTGTCAGAAACCAGAAGCGCACCTAATCAGAAACCTGCAAATAACAAAGCATCTACAGAATATAATACCAATTCTGAGGTAGGCATTCCCATACTCAGATCATAAATGAATAAAATCATAAATGTAGGTCATGGCCACCAATTATACACCCTGGATCCATGTCGTCGAAATAATACATAGCCACCAGGAATACACTGTGGATCTATGTGAAAAGACTTGAATTCATATGACATAGCCACATGACATACAAAGTGGATCTATGCACCATCACAAATTATACATACTCCATTGCAACTTGGATTAACAAGATGAGACCCAGGGTCTTCAATCCCGTCACCGAAAAAGTATGAATCTAGCCATGCAATTACATGTGTTGAAGTCGAACATGGTAGAAACCACTTGATTATCGGTCATTGATGAAATCGTTAACAAGTGCAAGAGAAATCACCATTAATGTCAATGACTCCCAATTTACACTAGTACAATTCAACGAATGTGAATAAATGAGCTGAGGTCGAACATTCGATAGAACCTCCCGATCAGGGGTCAATAATGAAAACCCATTGTCGAAAGCGAGGAAACCTGCCATTGAGGCATGCAAGTTCCAAGGTACCAGATAATTTCTAAATCTTGTTTCCAGATAATGAGTTGAAGTTGACAGTACAAGACTCGTCACAAGAGGGCCTTGATGTATCCCCCATCAATGACATGAAATAAGTAACAGATTATGAGGATGAATCAGAGTATGAATATAGGTTGAAATGGACACAAGGAAGGCCGACATAGTAAGAATGGACAATTGTAGATGGTTGACTCAATAGAGGGTTTGGATGAACTTCTCTTGAACATATGAATGACACAACCAAGGACTTGGCATCACTGACTCAGAGACGACCCAGGATATGACCTTGTAGCAAGTTGAATGAGAGACAAATGGATTTCCCAAACTGGCTTCAAATGATGAATAGGGGGTGTCATGTTCAAGAGTGACGCTTACTGCCATTAATATGAATACGAAAACACATCCCTTTCCCAAAATTCCCCCCACCATTTCTGGCGAGTACCTCTTTATTTTTACACAAGCTTAAGGAGCATGACATATGCTTGTTGATGTAAGCTCATCCTTCGGACAAGTCCCTCAGAGTATGTTAAACGGACCCTAGGAAGGAGTGGCTCGGTCCCATTACGCGTCTTTCGATGTTTGTTTAACGAGTCCAAAGATAGAAAACTTGGGGGTTTTTCATGTTTTGAGAGTTTGAAAAACACTTAAAGAGAACTCTCTCAGTTCCTTTTTCATAAAATAGTTCGATGGGACTGAAAAAGTGATAAACTATCGCCCATAGAACGTTTTGCTCAGATACTTTTATGAGCGTGAACAGAACAAGGTCGCTCAGCCATTTTTTGTTTTAATGGAGTGTGAAAAGAGCTTAAAGACTCCTCCTTTGTGTTCGTTGTTTTCGTGTTACCATGATGAGTAAGAAAAGACGAGAAAAGTGTACTCAATTACCTTCTCATGTATTTTCGAGCGCGAGAACGAACGAAGACTAAGCTCAAGGCTTTTCTAAAAACCATAAAAAACAGTCGTACATGCGACAAAAAGAAAAAAACATTCGTACTCCTTTGGGTAGACTTCAAAGTTTCTATACCTGCAAAAATTCATACTCATAGGGCTATTAGGCATTAGGTTTTATAGACAAAACAATATAAAAATCAACAAAAAATGGTAAAAAGTGAATAAATATGGGTAAAAAGGGCTTTTACCATTTTCATTGTGATTTTGCCAAAACATTTGCCTAATACACCTCATTTTCCCCCAAATTTTGTTTCACGATTGCAGGAGGCAAAAGCAACGATTTGGCGAACCGTCTCCACCAATGAGGTAAGCTCTTGATCTTCTACCTTTTCCATGGTTTATTTTTAGTTTTCATTGACAATTTTCAGGGTTTTAGATCCATTTTAGGGCCATAACTTGCGCCCGAGAATTCTCACAGGCTAGCCATGCAGGACCTGCGAGAATCAAGGATTCTCACAGGTGGCCTTAAGGGCACCTGCGAGAATATCACACCATGCTAAAGGGGCACTTGCAGGGGCTGAAAAATTAAATTTCAATTTGATTTTTTCTCAATAAAAATTATTCCAAGGTTTGAAATAAGTTGTTGACCCTTCTCTTATGGTTCTTGTGCAGGAATTTGACCATCATGATGCTAGAGTGGTGAGAAAGAGAACATGAGGAGGAGGATTCCATTGTCGGGAATGACCCGGGTACCATTGTTTCCCTCCGAGACTATGGGCTCTTGAAATTCTTTAGGATTTGGGGCATGAGGGCCCAACTCAAGTTGTTGGAGTACCTGGTTCATATGTGGGACATGGACCAACAGTTGTTTCATGTGGAAGTCCACACATTGACCCTAGATATCAAGGATATCTACTTTCTAACAGGGTTATCACAGCGTGGGTACCACGCTAGCTTTACCGGTAGCCGAGGTGGCAGACTCCCTATGAGTAAGTATTGTTGCCACTACTGTGTTCCTGAGGCAAAAAGAAGCAAGGGCAAGGTTGCTATTTGGGGGGTCCGAAACTTGACCCTACGAACCATCTTGTTCACTATAGCATGCATGGTCGGGAGCATAGCCCCACACATGGCTCTCCAGAGCTACTTCCAATATTCCATAGAGTGAACAGAGCCACGAGTCTTCAACTGGTCGGATGCAGTTCTCCGTAGTATGAAGAGGCAATTGACGAAGTGCAGGAGGGGCAACTTGAAGCAGATTGAGTACGGATCACTTTTGGTGTTCTTCTTCCTCAAGAGGGTCCCATTATTGAGATTACAGGTTGATTGGGGTTTACCATCCCCACAGGATTCGAGGATGTTGAGGTGGTGCAACCTCATGACCCGACACATAGCTAGGCTCATCATCAAGTACAATGATTCATTTTTCGACTGGTTGCAGCCACAAATGCTGATGATTGATGACTACACATACACTATTTTGGACTTCTGAGGGGATCTAGATTTGGCCCTACCTGAGGATGATCAATGGGGTGACCTAGGTAAGAAGTACACATTTTTTTCTTTTAATTGTTTTGGTAATTTTTATCATATAAAATGTTTTTATGTTTGTCCAAGAACTAATAAAAGAATCTCTTTTTGATGACATAGATGTGGGGCCATATCGACCTCCAGGAACGTCTCCTATTCAATGGCAAGGAGAGGTGGCTCCAGTGGCACGATGGGATGCCGAAGACTACGACACAGTGGAGTAGTACTTGGAGGGGTTGACCGTTGACGTCCCAGATATGGGTATTGGGGAGATTCCTAGACGTTATCAGCGCCATACTGTAGGCGTGTCAGAGCCTATTAGTCGACTGCCTCGTAGGGTGGCTCGGGTGGTTGTGTGTTATCGTGAGCATCACCCATGACGCTATTTTGTAGAAGCTATGAGCTTCGCATTTTGAGATTTTGGTCCTTGGACATAAACTTTTTGTAAAAACTTTTGATCGTTATATACATATATACGGCTTCTACCGGCTTATCTTGTGTTGTGTGATACATGTTATGTGATTGGTTTATAAATGGCCCAAATGTCTATTTAATACATAGTTAGCTAATGCATCAGTCACTGTATTTAGACATATAGGAATGTGTTGATACTCAATATAATCAAAATAACATTCCAAGAGGTGAATTCGTAAATATACCTGTAATAAAGTAGGACTTCGAATAGCATAGACATTACTTAGCTGTAGTACTACTAGCTGCGAATCGAGTCGTACAACCAAGTGGTGGATACCGAGCGAAATAGCATCAATCAAAAATTAGATGATGGTGCTATACTCTGCAATATTTTTGGTCGCACGGCTGAGACACACATCTCATAGAGTGATAAGTTTGTTTATAGGGGCGTAAATTTCCCAAGCACCAGAAGCAAGGTTCTGAGTACTACGGCTAGCTCCATCAGCGAAGCCAATGTGGGGTAGCGAAGACTCCAACATCTGGAAACCAAACACAATGTAACATAAGCGGTCGAGGGAAGAGACCAGATAATGAAAAAGCATACTACAGTAACACATAAGAAGTATGATACAATAAAATACATGTACTCATGCACAGGTGACCTTAGGCATAGTACTTCTTTAAGTACAACCCATTTCTGGGTTCACTCAAAGGGATACCGTCATAGTCCACTAACTCATAAGCTCCTTTCTCCAAAACTCGTCTAACGATATAAGGACCTCAACACATAGCTTCAAATTTTCCTGCTCCTAGCATATCTCGATCTTGTTCGTAAAGGAGAACTATATCACCTTTGGAGAAAATGCGAAGCTTGACATGTTTGTCATATTGGGATTTGACGCATTTCTTCTGGGCTTCTATGATTAGGGTGGCGTCGCGACGAGTTTCATCTATTCGCATGAGATACAACAAACATTCTTCTTTAGCAGAAGTGTTTGGGAGGAGTTTGACGACTATTTTTAGGGAGGGTATCTCACATTCAATCAACATAATGGCTTCTAGACCATAGACTAACTGGAATGGTGTAAACCCGGTAGTAGACTTAACGGATGTTTGCTAAGACCACAATGTTGAAAACAACATCTTGTGCAAACTCATTTTGTGATTCCCTATCATTCGTCGAAGCATGGTAATGAGGACTTTGTTAATTGCTTCGACATGGTCGTTGGCTTGTGGGTAATAGGGTGTTGCGTTTTCATGGCGAAGACCCAACTTTTCAGTGAGTTTGGACATCATGAAGTTTATAAAGTGGCTACTGTGATCAGTGATGATAGCCCGAGGAACACCAAAACGAGCTATGATGTGACTAAATATGAATAATGTTTCGGTCTTTCCGGTGTTGTCAAATGTTGGCATCGCCTCGGCCCATTTCGTAAAATAATCTATGGCTACACTAATGTATCCATACCCCTCAGCCGAGTGAGGGTGACATGTCATGAAATCGATACCCCATTTCGCAAAAGGACCAACGGAGACCACGGGATGAAGAGGAGCAGGGTGTGACCATATTTTATTGTTGTAGGTCTGGCAAGCATGACATTTTTGAATGAAAATTATACAATCGTTAAATAAAGAAGGCCAAAAATACCCTGCGCGCAAGATCTTCTAGGCAGTAGCATGCCCAGATATATGACCACCACAGGCTCCAGAAAGATAGTCATTTAGGGCTTTCTCGGCTTCGTCAAACATGAGACAACATCAAAAAACAGAGTCGATCCCACGACGATAAAGAGTATCACCGAGGATAATATACTAACAGGCTTGGTAGTGTATTCGAGGGCAGTCAGTATTAGACAAATTGGGCCAGGAAGTCTGGGTTTGGAGATATATGATGATATCTCTGTACCAAAGATCATCAGAACTAATCAGGAAATGGGATTCATCAGGTAATGAATCACCTGCTATATTTTTCATCTCAGAGTAGGGAAAGTCGCCTATCAACTCGAAAAACACTAAGGATTTCCTGGACTTAGCGCGTTCGAATTATAATTCAAACTCTTGAAGCATTACAATCCATTTGGAGTATTTACCCCCTAGCAGTTGACGTGTGAGAATGTGTTGCATAGGGTTGCAGTTAGAAATTACCGTAGTCTTTTGAGAGAGGATATAGTGCCGAAAACATTGAACTACTTGGATGACTGCCAAGGCCAGTTTTTCAACATGTAAATACTTGGTTTCGGTAGGCGTAAGACTTTGACTCAAGTAATAGATGACATGTTCGTCATGAGAATCATCCTCCTGGATGAGAACCATAGAGATGGTGTAGTTCAAGGCTGCAAGGTAGAGGAAATAATTGCGACTGTAATCAGGTGGGAAGAGAAGTGGGGTACGTGTTAGAGATAGTTTCAAATCTTCAAAACATTTGTTGGTAGTGGTATCCCATACGAACTCAGACCCTTTCTTGAGCAGTCGCGTAAATCCAAGAGTTAGCTCGGCATAGTTCAGAATGAAATGACGAAGAAAGTTTGCCTTTCCTTGCAAACTTTGTAACTGGCAAAGTGAGGAAGGAGGAGGGATATTGAGAATCACCTCGACCTTCAAAGGATCTACCCAGATCCCTTGACGTGAAACAATTAATCCTAGAATTCGGTCAGATTCTATGCAGAAGATGCATTTGTGAGGATTCAAGAATATATGGTAAAACCAACATCGAAGGAAAATGGCTCGGAAGTGTATTGGATGATCTACAGGGCGCATGGAATGAGCGGGTAAGTCATCTAGATATGGTTGCACAATGTGCTTGATATCATGGAAGGCGTAAGATATAGCGCACTAAAAAGTTGCACTAGTGTTTTTTAGACTGAAAGGAAGTTTCCGATAGGCAAAAGTGCCCCAAGGACAAATAAAAGCGGTTTTGTGTTGATCCGCGGGAACGATATTGATTTGATTATATCCGGAGAAACCATCCATCAAAGAGAAGATTTCACTGCCGGCACAATCGTCGACGATCTGGTCGATGAAGGGGGTAGGAAAGTTGTCTTTAGGACATGCTTTGTTAATATCCCTATAATCAACGCAAATGCGAATTGTGCCTTGTTTCTTGTTGATCGGGACAAGATTGGACACCCAGTCAGTGAGAGCCACTGGGTAAATAAGGCCGACTTTGAGAAGTTTCTCGACTTTAAGCTTGAAAGCAACCACTTTACGTGGGTGGACTGGATGAAGTCATTGCCAGATGGGTTTAGCATCTAGGTATGTCTTAATCTCATATATCACAATGTTAGGGTCAATACCCAACATTTCTTCATAGCTCCAGCCGAAGACGTCACGAAATTCTTTGAAAAGCGACTTGTAGGTGACAATTTTGTCAGGGGAACATGAAGCTTCGATATGCACATTTTCGACAATTCCAGGTTTTATGGATATGTCGAGGGGGATGGTGGGTGAGATATTACTTAAGGTCCCTTCGTAAAACACATCGTGTGTAGACTCGGGAATGTTATAAATGATGACAATGGTAGACAAGCTCGAGATCCGTTGGTAGCTCTCGATGGTGTGTTGTTCCAGGAAAAAGATGGAACGATGATGTCCATTGTCCTAGGGGGTGTCTTCCATAACAAACATAATCATCTCATCTGTGGGAAAAATGATGCGGAAAGGATCTAGAGATAAATCACCAAGAGAGGGGGTAGAAGGGGTTGCCGATTGAATGGCCTGATAGGTGGATTTGACCAGACTCAAAGGCATTTCGTCGCTGTAATGAAGATGATCATCGGGGTTGGGCACCATCCATGGGTCATGAGATGCAGGGGTTCCATGAATAGAGGTCGAGATTGTGTTGATCTAGGTGACAGATGAATGTGGAACATCGGGTGGTGGGATGGGGAAGGTACCCATTAACGAGGATTCTTTAAGAA